>CAJDSM010034379.1:10059-22531 GCA_903981925.1 Ostrea lurida
GAGCCCGTAGTCGAAATAAAGTAACGGGATTACCGTAGTCAAATCTAGTAGGAATGACAGTCTAACAAAGGTATGAAACAAATCAGTCAACGTATGACTTAGTGATACTTTGTAATCAAAAACAAGGTCATATAGCGACCGTAGAATTTGCAAAATGATGACTTTAAACGAGATTCGTTATAACCCTGCACCTTCAACTTTTTTGTTAGTAGTTGGCCTCGCTTTAAAAAAATCGGCATAAGCATAGCATGCTCTTGCGTATCGATTAACTCAAAATATGCACACCATAAGGTGACAGTGGTATAGTATTACATAGAAAGGGAAAGTTGACGATTGCAAAGTTAAAGTCATCACGCTTATCATATAATGTAGTTGTCAGTCTGCCATTAGAGTCAATGTAAATATGAAGCAGATCTGTCAGATTCTGTGGTGTCCTTTATATCAGTTCTTTGGGATATAATCTGAACATAATTGTGAAAATTATGAGTGTTAATTGATAGTACATCATCTATATACCTATATGTAACTTAAAGGTTGAAAGACACGGCAAGTTTTTTGTTTTTATCCCTAACAGTTTTTGTACAAATTCTGCTTCATATGAATAAAAATAAATAAGTCTTGCAATAAGGGAAGCTCAATTAGTGCCCATAGGAATACCAACGGATTGTTGGAAGACATGGTCTATCTATAAGAAACCCAAACATGCTCTTAACATCTACTTCAGAGTTCTTGTGTGGGCAATCAGAGTGTTTTCTAACAAAATATACGTTTTGTTTCCCACCGCTAATAATTCGTATTTTCGGTGACGTATTTGTTTAAAAAGCAATTATTTTATAATCTGAAAAGCCTAGATTTGAATTGATTGTGAGGAATCGTTGTATAAAGTGTGGAGAAATCATACGTGTTGATGCAATCAATTTTAGAAAAATGCTCGTAATTTTAGGTTATCCAGAAGCACTTTAGAGTTTTTTAAGAATCCACATCTGCATGAACACCCCACTGTCTGGAATATGTATATATCTGAAAGATACCACGGACTACTTGATCCTCCAATCTCTGTTCCTCCTATTGTGAGTATGGCTGTTATGTCACTCTACACATGATGCGACTATCGAAGCCATCAATAGCCCTTCTTCGGAGTCGCTTACTCAGCTCTTGCAACATGTTCTCAAATTCAATTATTTATTTCATGTGATCACTGCCTACAACTTAGTGGCGCTGTTATGAGAACCAAAATGGCACTCTCATACTAGTATGTCAACATATTCATGGTAAAACTGGAAGGCTCTCTTATCTATATGCACTCGCCGGTTAGGCCTTGAGCTGTCTGCGTTTCAGAGATGACATTAAAATGAAGTGGATCAACGGTCGAGACAGTCTAAATAATTTGGTTAGCTTTCCCAACTCATGTCACCACTCTATTCTATTCATGGTGGAAATTTTATATGGATGAAAAGTGGAGAATATATACAATAATTCCAACACGTTCTTGGATTCTACAACCACGACGACTGTTTGTCAGATAGAGATCAATCTCCACACCAAACCCAATGATTCGATTTCTCATTTTGTATTTGAGGCCTTCAAGCTGTCATTCACTTCATACATTTGGAGGAGTGTCATAATGTTAAGTCACGATAATCTGTACGCTCTGGTTCTATTCACATTTCGTCTAAGCAAAAGCCAATTCTTTAAGACCATCTGAAGTAGCAGATGCTTAAATAGTTAATTGTTACAGTCAGAATTAAGTGGTAATGGACGGACGACAGATAATGTCTTTACGATATCGAGTGAAAGCTGTAAAACAACAACCGACGTTCACGAATTCACATACGCAGTCATACCTCTTAAAGAACAATTACTTGAAAAGACAGCAATTTGACCATTACAGAAAGAACCAACAAGTGACAGAAGTAATTTTAAAAAGATCGACTTGTATACGGTCTGTAGGGACCCAGGGTACTTAAAAAAGAACAGTGAGTGACAACAAGTTCTTTTGAAACATGTAATGAAATATTCTGACTGGGTGTCTGCTCTAGCATGGATACCGTTGAACAATCAGTGTCACAGACTGTAGTACAATTACAATATGGGCTTATCCATGTAAGATCGAACGTGTGTATAATTGTATGCTCTACATTTGCAAAGTTTAGCTAAAACAGATATATGGGTAACAGGTGACCTCCACAAACACATCAATGACCACCCAATCCACCATCAAAATAAAGAAATTCAAGGAACCAGTGGCGCTCACTGTAATCTTGAAAGCCACTGATGGGAGGACATGACAGTTTGGGGGATTGATAGTCTGCTCTAGAGAGAAAGGACAAGGAGATATTCTGAAAGCACCAGACTGGTCACAATTTGCTTTAATGGTTTTAACGAGCTTAATGACTTAACCAGGATTCTGAATGCTCGCTAACTTTTCTACATATTTCAGCCTATTTCTTGTGATGGTGCCATATTTCCAGGGTTTTTTTCTCTGTGTGAACAATATCTGGGCATTATTGTGAATCCAGCTACTAGAGATTGACATGAAGACGATGTACCCAAAGTCAAGAGGATTGTTCCCCCAGATGGTTCCTTTATGCCGGTTGTTTATACTTGGACAAATTCATTGAGTACATTTATAAGTCCCTTGTTCAGGTATTGATCAATACCACACTCTTTGCATATTTGAATTTCATTCACACTACATATCATTAATATTAATCTTAAATACAATTAGCCTAATATCACTTCCCTGCAAGACTCATTAAGATCAGAGTATTATAGTATCACAGATTTTCATGGGTCTTTGATATACATTAGATTACGTCGGGGTAATTAGGGATCACAGTACAAGCAATATGTTCTATATATAGGACGTCTTATATGAAGGTTGATCTGTTATTGTAGTTTATTGTAAACACTAATTTTAGTTAGTTTAGTTCAGAAATTATGCTGTTTTTCTCCACTTGCTTAAATTTCACATTCTTAGCTTTTTTTTTGTTCTGAGGAGGTGGGAACGAGTTGTCAAGACAACTTAGCAATTTTCATTGTTCATATCGTTGAGGTGAATGTTCATATAGTTGAGGTAAATGTTCATATCGTTGGGGTGAATGTTCATATCGTTGGGGCGAATGTTCATATCGTTGAGGTAAATATTTATGTTGGACATTTTCATATTTTTGTGTTGAATGTCTGATGATAACTTCGTATATTGGAGTTGAGAGTTTTGCAGCTATTGTCGTATGGTCTGTTCTCGCATTTGTAAATACAAAAAGGGGAAGTTAACATTGTGTCAAACGTAATCATAATCCAAAAAAAACCCAACCATATACAAAATCGAGTGTAGGGCAACACGGACCTCCGACAAAAGCGAAGGTAGGATCAGGTGCATATTAGCTAAATACATGTCCATATCTGTTGCAAGTTTTTATACAAAATATGGGGATAATTTGTTGTGCTAATTATAATTACACACGTATGTTTACAATGTATATATATACTAATAATTACACATACATACAGTCGAACCTCGCTATCTCGAACTCGACGGGACCCAAGAACAAAGTTCGAGATATCCGTGAATTCAAGATATCCAGGGTAAAAATACTCAGAAAATAGATGACTGGGATTCCAAATCAGTTCGACATAACCATGGCATTCGATATAACAGTGTTCGAGATATCGAAGTTCAACTTTATATGTTGATAAATACACACACACGTTTATGTATGTTCACAATGTATATGTTGATAATGCTTACAATTACACATACATGTATACATATTTCACATTTCGTTTTAAGGATCGAAAATGGAAAGACGCCAAATGTTATGCATATGTATGCCATGTCCCACGAGGGCTTAATTTGGAAAAAAAACTCTATTGTACTCTATAACTGTCCATCATTCCATTTAATGGTGAAAAAGTACCAGCCGCTAGTATCGAAGCATAGAATATCGGCGACTTTTGTCGACAATGTGAGATAGATAAAATGATCGTTTGGTGTGCTTTATTTGATTATGTATTTAAGCTGTTGGTTACTGGTCTAGATAAAGCTGAACTTTGAAGGTTAAGAATAACCCTTGGAAAAAAATTATCGTCATTTAGATATGACAATCTCTCTTCTCTCTCTCTCTCTCTCTCCTCTCTCTCTCTCTCTCTCTCTCTCTCTCTCCATCTCTCTCTCTCTCTCTCTCTCTCTCTCTCCTCTCTCATATGTCCCGAAGCGATAGATTTCCCTACACGGAACCCTAGCTGATGATTTACCAGTTCTGTCTGTGACATTACGATGGATCGCTACAACCAAATTTTATTTCATGGCTCGTTAAGACGTCTCTTGTGATTTGAAGTACAAGTGTGTGAAAAGCTTTCAATTATCTTGTATTAATTATTTTGTGTCTTCTTTGGAGTGATGAAAAAGGTGTGGTGTTTGCAAATAAAAGATTTTAGAAACCCATTTCGCTGTGATTGATGCATGATGGGAATATCTAAAACAGATAAAGACATGTATTACAACGTGGCTCACCTGGCTCAAGTTAGTTTTTCTATCATAATTTGTCCATTCTCTATCGTCGAGACCGTTGTGAACTTTTCACATTTTCGTCTTGTTTTGCAGAATCGGTGTGTCTATCAATCAATTTCGGTACAAAGCATCCTTGGATCCTTGGGCGAAAGGGCTTCCAATTATAAAAAGGGCTTCCAATTAACAAGCTGTGCTTATTTTAAAAACCCCTGTCCCCTTGCAAACCGAGATATTTAGCTAAGTGCTAAAATGGATGGGTTATTAATGACAAAACCACTGGGGGGCATTTGGGTTTTTAAGATTCATCTTTACTGTAAACAAGTACTAATTTGTATTTACGATGTATACTACCGCCATTTCTTAGTTTTCTTATTTCGGCGAAACAGTCCGATTCATATATTAGAATAGACCCTATCCGTCTAGCAGCAACTCTAGTTCAAGGTCCCTTCTCTCGCATCGTCCACGGTTGAACTCGTGAATAAAGTCCATTTTAGCGGCTAAAAACAATCGCTCTCACGGCCAATTGTGACGGCAACTTTGGTCCTTCTCTGCACGTTTGGTTTTTTACTCGCACTGTTTGGACCGCGACGATATATCTATGAAATGTTCCAGCAATTTATAAATCCTAAAGACCAAACCATTGTCACACCTTGAATTTAAATTATTCCTGTATCATTCAAAAGGTTGCACGTGTGATTCAATTAATTATTAATAATCCAAATATTATCGACTAATATTAAGAATTTTCTAATAGAGTAGATCAAAGGTCAGAACAAAGTGGTTGTGTACCAATGGAAGGTCGTGAAAAATAGTAGTACAAATGGTTCTACCTTTTGTATATATGGTGGAAAATATATGACCCAGGTAAAGGTAATTTTTTAAATTATCAAAAAAATTTGGTTAGTGTGAGGTATAAAAGGTCTCTATTTGGGTACGCATGGAAGGGGTCTTAAGCACAAAAATCGGAATACCATAATATAAAAGGTTTCCTTTATTGATTGTAAAACGATAGATCCAACGGTTACTTTTTACGCAAACATACAAGCCAATTATCAATGCTCCCAAATATTCGATTCCCATAAAAATATCAAAAAGGACTGAATAGCCACAGAAAAAGGTATTAGAAGAGTATCACATCTCTCAGTTCAGATGAGCTGTATACTAGTAGTTTGGAAAAAATAGCAAAGGTCATCAGAGCTTTTAGGTATCTAGAAAATTCAATTTTGAGAATATTAATGTGTGCAAACAATGGCTTCAGTATTAGTAAAGGCAAAACGATAAATGAAGAGTGATCAAGTTCTCTCGGTAAGTTCCTAACTAGAATATCTATTATCAAGAGTTGGTAATCGACGGACTCACCTGGACCCACCAGAGTGTGGGATTAGGTGCTTGGACGGAATAATTCATCCCCTGTCGGACCGGTCACACCTGCCGAAGCTCATAGTCTTGATCAGGTAACATAGCAATCCGTAGTCAAAGACTCAAGATCAATGTATGAAAAGCGGCATAACAATCTGCTAAGAAACACACTCATCCAGCATTTGACCCAATGGCAATACCAGATCGATTACCTATATGACCATAACATTTGGGGAAAATTGCTCTCTTTAAACGTGAATTGTTAAAACCCCCTGCAAACGAACTTATTTGTAAGTAGCCTAGCCTCGATTAAAATACTGATCATCGCAGAAAAGCTTTTGTGTGTATTCGAATAGAGTTGAGAGATAATAAACTACCAATGCAGTTGGTGATGAGAATGTTGTTTACATAAGAATGTCCTGTATGTCATTAAAGTTGTAGTTGTTTGTTTGTCGTTAAATGTCTAGTTTCAAGTAAAATATACCAGCACGAATCAAGACTAGTAAGAACTGTTTTGTTTTTTATTTCTTAAGTTCGCTGAGATATATCGATCGACGATATGAATTGAAACATCATTATCAATAGGCACATACGTCGGTCAATATATCGAATGTCAAAATAGGGCCACAGTTAGATTTTTTTTTCTTATTATGTACAAAGCTTTTTGAACGTGCATTCTTGGCATTCCAATGGAATATAAATATAAAACACAGGTACAGCTAAGAAGGAGTACAAATGTAGGGTGGTCCATGGGAATTCTAATGAGACTCTTGGAAGACTGATCGCCAAAGACTACAAAAATATTGTCAATGGGAACTCGTAGCATTCTTTAATATCAATTCAAAAGTTTAAAGACGAGCATATTCGTCAATTCTATGGCGTTATAATACTAGTTGCGCCAGATATGGTGCCTGTCATTTGGGTCGAATTTACTGTCTAATGTGTCTTCATAGCAATTGTTAAGCACGTTTTCTCATAAACTGATTTGAACGCGGCTGTGACCGGTCAATAGGGATGCTGTACTGCCTCCTAGGGCACGCTTAATCCCACTTTCTTCGGTTTTGTTCCAGCAAAGGGTCAACTCTAGTTGTTTCGTATTGGCGTAGATTGGGACTTGCGAGAGTGTCTGATCACTCTTCGTTATCTTGCCTTTAGCTACATGCTCTCACAATATCTTCCGTGTTATCATGTATGTAACAATTGAGGCTCACGTGTAGTTTAAGAATTTAGTTCTTAAATATAGACTCAAGCAGGTTTATTGATAAATGCTTCATGGCAAGGTCAACTCATTACGAACAACTTTGAAAGCTATGTTTACGACAGACTATTTGTAAATGAGGTTGTTTTCTTGGGCTATAACGAGGCGGACGTTATTCGTTGGTACGATGTTTAAAGACTGTTCTGAGTGGCTTGTGGACCATGTAGATATCTCATAGTCCATGTTTCATTGGTTGCCTGGTGATTATGGTTTAAACCATAACTTTCACCAAAATAGGTACTTGATTCGAGTATTTTGATCCTACTAATAGTTGTATTGTGAGTCGCGCGTTCTTTTGAATTGCCGAAATTTGGGAATATTACATCTATCTAAGTTTGCTTGGCAGACTGGCTTTCCATTAATGATCGAATATACTGGAACAACAAAATAATCTTTGAGAGAAAAAAACGAATATTATTCATAATCAAAAATTATATACAAATGAAAACTATATGTAACACATAGGAAATCCACAGATTGTATAATCGTTGCCAGCATGTGACAGCATTTTTGTGCGGCTGTAAAATCATGAAGATTGTTCTATAGTGGGGTCGAGATCACTATCATCAATAGACACACAGAAGTAATATCCAAGAAGTAACTAGATCAAACACAACACATGGTCATACTATTCTCACTTAATGCATGTGGTTGTGTCATGTTTGTGAGTTGATAGTATTAATAGTCCACGGCTCTGTTTTCTAGACGTCGTAGTAGCCGCCCGCCCCAACATGGAGACTGGTACAACGAATGACCAAGTGACACACAACAACGCAGGGTCTTCCGGACTTGTAATCGATTCATTTTCTATAGCAAACTCACTCGTGGCGCTCAAAATTCAACTCGTCTCTTTGGGTAAAGTTATACGTGCGACTAAGAGTATGCAAAGAAGGGCCAACCGATTCCCTCACGCAACCACCAGTCCGCGAGTGGGGGCCAGGTCTCCAAAACACGGCTTCAGAGCACACAATCCTGTGGTCGGTGCCGAAAGCAGAAAAATCAGCCGAATCGGCGAGTAAAGAGGTATTAGCGAGTACACACTATCACCAATTACCTGACTTTACATTGTATCTAAAATCAAACATCCTTAATTATACAATTCGATAACCACAATTAGACAGTATGCGTACGAATATATTTATTAACCTTCCTTGCAGGTATGAATAGTAAGGTCGCTGATTTGTGGCAAGAAACTAGTTATATCCTCGTATAGCTGACTGCTCGCTCAGCGCCCGCCATCATCTCACATATCCCCGAGCACTTCGACCACACAACATTATACCAGAAGATATTATTTTGATAGAGGAGTTCAGAGAAGTTATACTAAAATGGCCTACATCAAGATCAGATTATCACTACACACAAGAGACAAGCCTCCGAGGTCGCAGTGCGAAATCTGCCACAACAGAACTGCAGACCGCTCAGTTACATAGAATCGATTGCGACATAACTAATGTAATATTCCATTCTTCGTGAGGCAAGGTCGTGTTGTGGTTATAGCGGTAAACTCGAATCGTGCGCTCGCAGGAGCGTTCGCATACTCAGAAAAGCTACACTCCGACCTTAGATAATTGGTATGTCGGACTGAATCGACAGCGACGGATCCTATACCTGCTCACGACGTAGATGAGGGCTAATTGTAGGTCAAGTTGAGCGGTCCAATGTAATGGTCTGTTCATTTGTGGATATATCACGAGTTTGCGCCCTTCGGGCCTAGCCACTGTTCTAATGTCTCCGGTCTCTTTATCAAAGAATGATGTGTTTTAATTTTTGCCGAGATGTTGTGAGCGAAAACTTACTTTGGAGTAATGGAATGGTTATTTTCAGTGGAAATATCAAATTTGGACTTCCACAAGTCAAAGTAGTCCTCCTTCGGTGTTTCATTGAAAAGGTTAGATAGCAGGGGAGATAGTGTGCCTTGATAAGAAGTAGACTGGACGGCTAGAGATTCATCTTGAATTGCACGTACGAAGTTAGGGGACAACCGCTCTGGTGATACACAGTCACCATTCTCCCTGACCGCACTAATGAGAGCGGGGAGCGAAGTGTGATGCAATGAGCCCGTCACGTCCGCGGGAGCAATTGACGTGCGCAGTGCTATGGTATGGAGGCGATAAGTAGTATTGATTAAATGGAAGTGACTATAGTGGTCGTTAGGTGGGTTTGTATGAATAGTGAAAGTATTGATGGATACGTTGTTCTCAGTACGTACGAACCGGAGAAGGGTGGGGTTGTGGCGTTTACTAATCCAAAAGGTTGAAAGTCCATGTAAGTCCAAATGACGATAGTACGAACCGGAACCAGTGAAGCCTAACAATGTGATATGTATCGGCTAACTCAACATTTTGCAGGCAGGATGGACTCACGTCTTTGTTCTTTCAATACAATGTGTACTATCATTAAGACAGATGACTCGATTATAATTTATATTTCGTAGGGAGACCGTGAATGCAGGTATCACCGATGATTAAACGTGTAAAACTCTTCAAAGTGGCTGAATTTTAAAAACCCATAATAGAGAAAACTCGTTCTAAAAAAGATTTCATTCGGTGTTAAAAACAACATTGCATATACCGTAAATATATAAAAAAGATTTATTTCTTATCATTTATTAAAGTTCATTGTTAACACACACGAATGATGTTCTGGTAGAGGATCTTACTTTGTATTCAGTGTACGTGATCGAAAATCACCTCAAATTCTTTAAAAAAAGGTGGTTTAATTGTTAAAAACCAATGGAGAAATCGGCGCTAGTCGATAACGGCCAGCACAACTCGTGTGAAATAAAATAAGAAGAATGATACTAAATCAATCCCGTTAGGAAAATAGGTGTCCACCTTTCATTGATCCAAAGTAACCAAAATTATTGTCTTAAATGTTCATTCATGATGTATATCCAAACTCAACGCATCTCCATTGAGGTGGCAGTTTTAACGAATCCTGTTTGCTGACTTCTATAACATCCACTGAGTGTGGCTGCATTATAGTTCTGTTCATGTAATCGTCTGAGGCTTTACATAACTATGCTTATCCAGATGAAGACCAGATAACAAACGTATCACAGTGTTTTATTCCAACGTCTAGCCTGAGGTGAAAACAAGATGCCATGTTGTGATATGTTAAGAATACTTTCATTTTGGTCAGATGAATTCTGAAAACACACTATTCTCCTAAATATACGTATATAAATTGGGACGTAACAAATCGGTATTAATCTGGATAAAAATCAGCATGGCCCACTTTCTGACAACAAATATTGCCCTCCCCTCTCCAAAGTTTGGTATTTCTCTGAAACAGTTTTTTGAGATTGGTCATTCATATTAGAATCAATGCATGGTCGATGCTCCTTTTGGTACCAGGTCTGCCAGCTTCCACTTTGAATGTGTAAGACATGAGATATGTATACTGAATACACAAGAGAATCCAATCAATCTGATGAGAACAAATCACACAAACGTCTGTTTTATCGGTCTAGAACTTGTGGATACAGAAACCTAAACATTTCGCGAAACACCCATTTATGACAAATTACTTCACCCTTTCAGGATAATATCCCAAAAAAAGGGATGGAATTAAATGAGAACCACTACAGATCTCGCACAGTTTTCGCCCACATTATTCATTCGGCCACAACTCTTACAAAATCTACGTGAACCCATTTTTCCTATCGTACCGACATTAAAGAACACAGTATCGTGTAAGATGTTTGTGGTTACTTAGTTAGTCGTCAAACAGCCCCTCGACTCATTGTTTGTCATCATTTATTGCAGCAAGAGAAAGGGCAAATGTTAAAGTGAAAAAGGTAGAAGAATCAAAAGGAATAAGGGCAAAACCAAGGTACATAGGTGGACGGTGTGTTGCAACAATTAGATGAAGAAAGCAATGTTTTCTTACGACCAACCTATACAAAAAATCAGTAAAATTGCACGTGAACTAAATGGACCGATAAACCAGATTCCTTGATAAGCTTTCAGGAAATGAGAATATCTTGGCTAAAACTAAAAAAAGACCAAGAATCATAAAAAAAAAATCTTGGTTGACCCTCTTTCATGATAATTGATTGAATATTTGTTGTTTTTCGTCCCGTCGAGAATATTTCACTCATATAGAGACGTCACCATTGCCGGTGAAGGGCTGCAAATTTAGACCTGTGCTTAGCGTTCATTACTTTTAGCACTGAGGGTTCTTTTGCGTGCTACACCTGCTGCGACACGGGACCTCCGTTTTAAGGTCATATCTGAAAGACCCGTGATTCTCACTTCTAATTGCCGGAGCAATCACTACCTATTTTAACGATCACGGGGCAAGAGCTTTACCACTGAGCCACCGCGACCGGTCTCTTTCATGATGAGGATGAAATGAAAGTTAATGACTACAAACAATTTCTTGAAAGCATTGAGGTACGCACGAAATATCAAAATGTCATCAGCACAGTTTCGCCAGGGAAACATAAGGAAGTTAAGTAAAGACTCACAGAAAACAGATCCGTATGAGAACAGACAAAGCAGGCCATCATTACCGGACTTCACTTTTATCATCTTGGATAGAAGTGATTACAAGATGAAATCTCATTTGTGTCCCCAGAGCGAGCTGCTAGATAATGACAAATGTCCAAGAAATGTTTATCAAATCACATTTGATACAGTTATCTGAATATATCAAACAGGATGACAAATATTGACTTATGTGCAACTTTGGAAAAGTCTATCCAAGACCAAGATAAAATGCCTAATTCTGCAATTCTAACTGCCGAGAGAGAGAGAGAGAAGAAAGAGGAGAGAGAGAGAGAGAGGAGAGAGAGACAGAAAGAAGAGCAGAGGAGAGAGACAGGAGAGAGACGACGAGAGCAGAGAGAACGGAGAGACGAGAGAAGATGAGAAGAGAGAGAGAGAGATAGTTAAACATCTGCACAATCCCACATCATATTTGGATACAGTATTATATGTATCCAGTTCAGGTTCATCAGGAGGAGGTACTTTTAATTTGATATTAATTGATTTGATCATTAACAACACAGATTGATGGGCAGTAAAATGATGCAACTACTTAGAGTCCCTTCACAATAGTTAATTTTCATTTGAAAACTCACAGTAGATGCACATCCATAAATGTCTAATCTATTAATTGGTATCTTATTGGCGCCAATTCATAGATGCTTACTCCTCCATGGCACCTGAACCTGCCTTCGCTTTTGTCGGAGGTCTGTGTTGCCCTACACTCGATTTTGTATGTGTTTTTGGGACTATGATTACGTTTAATACATTGTTACTTCGCCATTTTATATAGAATGCAGTTTAATTAAATCTAGAAACTTGCTGTATGTAAAGGCAAAGATAACGAAC
>CAJDSM010034381.1:3494-15768 GCA_903981925.1 Ostrea lurida
GACTACTAACCTCACTCACTCGTCTATCATCCAAACATCATTTGACACCTTGAATGTTGAATGTTTCCTTATTTTGGCGACTAACAGTCCATACTCCTGGTTTTGCAGAAAGTAATTTGTATGTAAGATTTAAAATCAGATAAAGTCCATGAGATCATAGAGGCTTCTTATACTGTTTAGATTTATTAATATTAGGTTGCAGGGGGGAAGAGAAAGAGGGACGAGCGAAGGGGATAGAAGAGGGAGTATAAGCACCCTCTATTGCATTGAATTGCCAAGCAACTTATAATTCACAATTGATATTATTACAATTAAAGTTTCAATGACTTCGGAATCATCACAATGCAAAATAAAAAGAGGGAGGCCGAGGGGGCGGATTAATCTGGAAAAAAAGTACATAGACGCATCCGACTAGTTACGTCCACTGTGTGGAAAAACGTTGAAGGCGAAAAGTGTGACATTTCTGCAGAACAGTCCTATTTATGCATCAACTTCGCTAGCCAACAGGCGCATTTGGGGCCACTAGTGGTGGTGTTTCTCTAACCCTGTATCCTGTCGAGGAGCACTCCCTGATGCAAAAACCTAATGGAAAGAAAAAAACGACAATCAAAAAACCCATTAAGAAACTATCTCTAACAAATAGCAACTAATTTACGTTACTGCTTAGTTTATTCAACAGGATTCATGACGTTATCGTGAACATCAGATCAGAGAAATTACGGTCTTTGATAGTCAGTTGTGTAGTCACAGGCCGGATCCGACTAAAAAATTATTTTAAGGACATTGGGAGAACAAAAATCAAATGTACTGAATGTTACTGATAAGAGCTTAAAGAACAACAGGCGAGAAAAGGCGTCATGCGATTATTTGAAATATTTACGAATTTAAATTAATATATTTTTAGGTAAGGAAAATTTACAGATCTGAAATGTTGTGTGTGGAATACAATGTCTTGAACTTTTACCATGTTGAAAGTATAACATCTAATCATCACGGTGGGACGGATCCAGTGATCTTGTCGAGGGTTGGGGCGGGTAGCGAGGCTACTAATGATGCTCAAGTTGGTAGCGGCCAGGGGCCGGAAGCGCCGGAGCTCTACTAGGTTTAAATCGTCGTTATTTTAGGGGTTTATTTATGTTATAATTTGTATACATAATGCTCATTTGGTCACCAAAAAATAAACAGGAGGAGGGGCTCGGGGGTGGCCTGCCCCTAGACCCTCCTCTAAGAATTCGGCGCCAATGTATACACGCTGATTACATGATAAGACACATAGCATGTACTGTATCATGTGTAAGCCTAATACTACACTAATGATAATTTTGAGCCCCACCGGAAACAAAACGCCTACTCTCGATCATGGAATTTAAAATGTTTTGCTTAATTGAAGGATCCGGCAGGACTTCTGCTCCGTTCTGAAAATGCTATTTAATGTAAGAAATTTATATCCGAATAGCCAGCATGGAAGATGTTATAGAAATATGCACAAGCACTATAGTATCAGACATTGAAAATAGGACTTTTCAGTCTGGTAAAGTAGAAATATACAGTATTTCATTAGGTAAATTTGAATTTCTTGTAATACAGTTTTCCGAAGCTGCCGAGAGTGACTATCTCTGAATGGCTTACTACACCCACATTTCAAGTTGAAAGAAATTACAATATTGTAAATCATGACAAAGTGTCCGCATGGTGCAGTAGAGGAACAGATGAATTTTACAGTAAGGAATGTAGGTGGGGCAACACGGTAAGAGTTGAAGATAGGGCATAGAACGTACTCAAACGTTGCAGTTGCTTCTTACACATTTCGCTTCACACCTCGGCTGATTCCGGAACTATACATTCATCTCAGCCCTCTCGATGAGGTTTAGTATTCGTGATGGTACGATATTCCGAGGTTGGCGAGTTGATGTTCTACGTGGATGTATTTCGACGGTGGGTTCAACAATCAAGCATTTCACTTCGCAGAGTCTGATCAGAACATTCATTTTTTGCATGTTCTTTATTTCTTCCTAACTGGTAGATTGGCCTTTTAGCTGTAGGTATTCAATCCATATCAATTAATGATGTCTTATTAGTCTATCATTGTAGAACTCTTTAGTTTGTACAAGCACCATCTTTCATTTTATGTGATTCATCGCTTTTTTTGTTTGAGCGTGTCAAAATATTATACTCTTAGATAATAATTAGGGTTGTGGGTCTCTTAGCTTTGCTCTAATAAAAATTATTCAAGTGGCTCACACTGCTATTCAGTGCAATCCACCTTGTTTATACGAGATTGAATTCTTGTCTGATTCTAAAGCCTCACACGAGAGATGCACCAGTAATGATATATCAAGTAGTTTTTGTTACTTTTTTATGTAAGTATTTTAAATAAGCTCTTTACAAGCCAAAGACAAAAAATCATAATATTTTTGCGTAATTGTCAATCTACATGTCTGATGCATGCTCCCTAACCAGTGCTACACGAATAAGCGGGAAAAATATGATTGTAGTCTAATAATATCATCCAGCAACTAAGACAACCTACCAGGTAAAAAGATGCTGTAAAAATACAAGTTGTTTAGACTGTTATCTCATCTAGAAGAGTCCCTTTTTGCCATGCATACATTAGAACAGAAAGTGCACTTTATGAATTTGGCGCTCCATACATTGGATGCAAGAAACACTTCTGTACATGCTACTCGTGGCAAAAAAAACATTCAAAATTTCGACTCTCTAACTTATAACATACTTGGAACTTTCTTTGATGATTAAAATGGTATAAAGTGACTATATCGCAACCTGGAATTTTCGTCAAAGATATTTTGTAGAAATATTGATTTAAAAGAGCACAGGAAAATCTGCTTCGTCAGCAATATTTGCTGTGATGCTGTGTTAGCCTAATTACCAGATAACTTCTCTCCAGGTCGATGAGCTTAAGAATTTTATAAACAAATATTTTTACACTAGTGATAATTTTTTGGAATGTGTGATCTACTGTGGAACACCCATAGCTTAGGGGTCGTTAGACAAATTAGTAGTGTGTATTGTGATTTAGTTTGACATTGTGTGGATGTTTAGGCTGCGGCCAGTATGAACATCTGTCCGGAAGACAAAGTATTTTACCTTGTAACACTCAGACAATTGTTACCATAATTTTCAGAGTAACCACGGTAATCTTAATAAATGCGTGAGGATTTAGGCATTGGTAGTAAGAGGTTATATTGATATTCATATAGTTGCATCTGGGTGAAGTGAAGGGTAAGGGGATAGGGAATAAGTACAATAAAAAGGATGTGAACGGGGATAAACAAATTGACTTTCTTTCTGCTTCCTTGTTAAATTCGCGTATTTGTGCAATTGATTATGATTTTATAAATTATTGCAATATACAATTAAGATTATTCAATGGGTGACATGCTGAGTTTTTTTAAAATCTCATAGAGTTATGACATACCATATGACAAGCTCTCAAAGTATATTGGTAAATATTTGATAATTGCCTTCAATTCCCAGACCAAGGTTTCTGACTTGAAAGAAATAAAAAATATAATGACATATCTTAGGCTATCAAAGCTGATTTATATGTGTTTCTAGTCTGTTCTGTGTCATGTCTAGATCTATTTAACAAAAATTTGTATTAGTATTTTAACATGTATATATTAGTATAGTTTTGGAATAATGCTCATAATAGAAAAAGTAGGGAAGTTGTTTTTTGATGCATAGGCAAAGAATAACTCATCTGTATTAGATTTCTTAGACAAAGTTGGGCAGTACTTCTTTAGTTTGAGTTGAATGTCTCTGCGGTGGCAGTGTTGACGTGTCGCAATGAAGTGAAGGACAAAATAGTAATTGCATAATGCATAATTATTATTCTTAGCTTAGTCACAGCTGTCATTTCTGATATTTTAGTGTATAAAGATAGAATATGTTCAATATTTTTTTTTCGCTATATTAGTCCGTCTTCTCCGTACTGTCCGGTCTCCGTAGCTCATATGCCCTAAATATTTGATCAGTTTACTCACAAATGTGAGCTCTTTTTGTGTGATTACATCCAATTATATTGGAAAGCAAGGTTTAGCTTCGAATTATCTGTTATATAAATTTCCATTATTATCGGCGTTCTTTTATTATCAATAATTCCTCACTTTAACCCACCTTTTCGATACGATATAATTCCAGGTTAATAATTTGACATTTCCTATTTTTATCTCTAACTGTAGATTCCAAAGTGGTATTTTGTTCATGAAGCTGCGTATAGGTCATCTCGTAATAGCAGTTATGACCATATTATTAGAATATGGTACACGTCTGCTCTCGTATGTGTTAATCAGTTTTGAACAAGTACTTAGCATGTTATCCCACAAATATAGTACAGCGCAAACATGTAGTGATTTTTGCGTAATAAGGCAAGTCTCCAAGTCATTTTTTGAGAAAGTCAAATTTCAGCTTATGAACATTTGAGTCATGTTACATTAGAGAAGAAGTATTGTCTTATTTCATAACTAGTGTGAGGAGCAGGTGAGGAGAGAGTACAGAAATAAGATTGCTAAACAGAGCAAGATTGACCGTGTTTAGTCAGAAGTTAGACTTAATGTGGCATTTTGTGAAGTCGAACGGCACATGTATAGAGATAATAGATCTATGTTATTATATATTTGAAGATGAGATTTAGATCAATTTCAACTTAGGTGTTACTAGCTGAAACTGTACGTTCTGTAGAATATCTCTGCAAAAGCGAGGTCAGTGAGTAAGAGTATTATCGCTGAGTAATTAGTTTGTTGCAGCCAAGGTCATTGAGAAGATATACCTTGTGTGGGGAAAAAGTTCCTTATTAAATAGTTTTTGAACAGGTATTGATCATATGTCGCACAAACAAGGAATAGGCAAATGACTAACTGGCAAAGGTCACACAAGGTCATTTTTTAAAGTTTGAGGTCACTCAACATTTACGTTATATTAATAACCCTTTATCTCAACAGTCATGGTTCATTGTGTAAGTCATGTGTCAAATAAGTATTTCATTGGTAAGATGCAATTCGGGGAGCATTCATCATGCAGTTTTACTGATATTCTTGTTTCAAAATATAATAGATAAAATAGTATCTAATAAAACATGGCTAAACATAGCTGTATTACTTTCTGATATACAAAGGTCAAGGCCACCAGCTCACATAAGTAAGGTAACATTGAGAGTCTTTGTTGTAATATGTTGATCCCCTTTAAAGAAAAAAGAAGTTTGCCAATTAAATACAGTAAAACACAATTGCATTGAACACACTTATTATGAATTCACACCTACAGCAATGTGGTGTTCATTCCCTGTAGTTTAAAACATAAATTTAATGAATTTTGTGTATAACATCATCCCCAGCATTTCACTGTATATGTGATTTACTGTTTAATTTGATACCTTTGGATGAATTCAGTTTTACACTTTTTAGCAATTTACAGGTAATGATTTGACCTAAACGGTAGATACTAATAGAATCCTTCATTAGTACGAGTGTGGATAGGAAATTCCACCCACCGGAGGACAAGATTTGCAGTCTAGGACGAGGCTTTGCCGAGTCCTAGACAGCGAATCTTGTTCCCGAGGTGGAATTTCCCATATCCCACACGAGTAGATAATGAAGGATTATTTTTCTCACATTTTATTCACTGATTAGTGCGTAAAATCGGGAGCTTTGTGAAATTTACAATTATCAATATCTTTATTTGAACTAAATATAAAAACAAAAACTAATTAGACAGACAGAAAGAACATACCCGAAAATGGTTTACACTGCAAGTGTAAACTAAAAAACTCAAGACTGTCCCCCAGAAGCTGTATCAAATTGAAATTTAAACAAACAATATAAAAAGTTTTGCTTTCACCGTGTAACGTAAATCATAGGAATATATGACGTCTCAATGAACAGGACGTCACCAGTTGAATCCGAAAAAATCCACATGGGTAAAGTCGGTCTCACACTAATGAAAATGTGAGAAAGTGCAATACATACAGTTGATCTTTGATATCTCGAACACTGATATCTCAAATGCCATGGTTATGTCAAACTCATTTGGAAGTCCCAACCACCTATTTTCTTAGTATTTTTACCCTTGATATCTCGAAGCAACAAAGATCTCGGACTTTTTTCTTGGTAACATTGAGTTCGTGATAACGAGATTCTACGGTATATTGAATATGGTTGTCATGTGTTTGCGTTGTGTCTTATCCTTCTCTAGAGATTGTATGACTGTATATGATTGATGATTCAGTTATTTGCTCTTTTCAGAATTATGACCGTATTGGAATGTGAATGACATCAGTGTATTTTCTCTTTTTCAGAATGTTTGACGTCATGTGTGAATGTGAATGACATCAGTTTAGTGTCTTTTCAGAATTAATGACGTATTGTGAATGTGAATGACATCAGTGTATTTTCTCTCTTTCAGAATTAATGACATCATTGTGAAGGTGAAATGGTGGATGTATCGGAGGCCACACACTCAGAAGCAGTGGAGCTCTCAAGCAGGCTGGCACGAGAGTGGTTCTGGTGGGTGGTTCAATTCTCATCACACTGTACAACATCCACTAAAGATTCATATCTAATTACTGTGGAATCATCTTAATTCGTGGGGCCAATGTTTGTGGGTAACCAAATTTTGTTGGTTCGTGGGGATGTAATTTCATTGCGGTAATTGTAAATAAATGCGAACGACATAATATTATATAAGATTAAAAGGAAAATAAAACATGTTCGTGCTATGGGGACGTAATTCGAAATCCACGAACATTGGTTCCCCACGAACAATGATGATTCCACAGTAAATGATCGACCACACAAGTTAATATTACTACTTCTGTATCTGAAATTGTAAGGCTTTACTAGTACACCTCGGTACCTGCCCCATTAAGCACCATCTGTGCTTCCAGAGAAAGCGTCCCTTCTACATGGGTTTGGCGAACTTTTTCGGGTATCTTCGACATATTCAGAAGTTATTTCAAAGTCAGATACTTACAGTAATTTCTGTCACTTTTCTATGATTACACAGAATCGCTTTGTCTATCGTCTGCTTTTAATAGCGCTTGATATTTTCCGGCGGTGAGCTATAAACTATTCCCCGTCCCAAAAACTCAGAGGGGATGTAGTAATGTGCATGGTTTCTATTGATGAGTTGATTGCAGGCACAACACCATGACGACTTGCATTTATTTGCAATACTGTGGAATCATGTTTCGTGGGTGACCAATGTTCGTGGAGTGACTTTATCCAGAATTAACATCCCCACGACATGTTTTATTTTCCTTTTAATCTTATATTATATACCGTTGATTATTCATGATATTACCCAGAATTACGTCCCCAGGAAAAAGAAGGGGGGGGCAGAAGGAAAATAAGAAAAGGAAGAGTGAATAAATTTGGTTACCCACGAACAATGGCCCCACGAATTAAAATGATTCCACGCTATAACAATTTGGATGCCCTTGTATGGAACTGCATCTTACAAATCTATACTGAGAACATCGGGAGGAGTTACTGAATTCAGCCGTCTGTCGTCTGTGCAAGTCGTTTTGACTTATGCTCTTAGTTAAAGTGGCATTAGATTTCTCTTACTTACACAATGGTTAATGCGGTGTTGTTATGACCCAATTAACCAAGATATATTTTTCAAGTTCACTGGAGAAAAAGTCACAAGCTGTGTCAGCAGTAACTTTGTAATAAAGGTGTCTGATGATCCTGTGTAGGAGGGAGAGAAAAATTCTAGACCATTTGTAACAAGAATTAATATACTCATACTGATTCAAAGTTTCTTTATATAATTCAAACTTTAATTTTTTTTAATATGATGAGGTTATCAAATCTTGTCATTTAATGTCTCTTGTGAGAAGTCTTTTGCCATGAAGTCATCACGAATACCTCATTGATGAAATATTGCTATGCACAATAGGATTGTCATATCTTCTTTCAGTTTTAAAATACACCTTGAAATAGAGGTATGTTTTAGTAACATAATAACCTATTTTGGAATTGTATGGCTATGTGTATCTTATAGGATGGATGATAGCTTGCACAGGTTTAGCTCCCTGAGCAGAAGTTGGGTCTCATTTTGTTTCAGTGCCTGTCCATCCATCTATACTTTTAATATTTTGACTTCTCCAGAACCATAGGGCAAATTTCCCCAAACTTGATGCAAAGCATCTCTTGAATAAAGAGGATTCAAATACCAAATAAACTATTGAGCAATCTCACGATGTGTCGGTGATCTGTTTTTATTCTTAAATATCAAAATTGTTCAAATGAAGTACCACACCTGTTTTGAAGCGGAGATATTAAAGATTAGTATAAAGAATTGAGGTATCTTTTGAACATGTTCTTCTCAACTCTCAAGAACATTGACACAATTTCAGTCAGACTTGGCACAAATCATTCTTGTCAAGTAAAGGAATTGAGGTTTGTTCAACTGTTAGGGTCATGCTCCCTTCAAAGGGAGATACTGAAGGAAAGACAAAATAGGGTTATGTCATTTAGAACTATACTGGGGCCAGAAAAGTTTAGAAATATGTAAAAGCTTTTCTAACAGTATAGGATTCAATATTTCTTAATCATGGTTCTGTGTAGCACGGGACCATATTATTAGATCAAAGTTATTTGTATGGAATAGCATGTTCTCAAGAACGACAGGGGCCATGATTGCCACAAACAACCCCGGGTAGTGTAGATTCAAGATTGTTCAAATTGTGGTCCTCAGGGTAGGCAAGGGTCACGCATAATAGGGGATCAAAGTTTTACATGAGAATATATTGGGAAATTTCTCAGTAGCACAGGGCTATGAAATCATCTTAATGTGCAATTTTCTCAGGAAGTGCAGACTGAGGTTGCTTAAATCATTGATGCTGGGGGTTACATCTCTTGGTAATTATGTGTCAAGTTGGAAGGCGTTAAAGTATTCAGTTCATGAGTTTTGAAGAAATGAGTGACCCATTTCTTGCAGATTGTTTTCTGTGGCACTTGTCTTGTTTCCCTTTTTTTATTGCAGATTGCTTACTCAATGGGCCAAAAAACGTTTTATCATCACTAGATATTAAGCCTAGAAGCAGAAGACAATTAATGGAGAGCATAAATTGCAAATCATGGGCTAATCAAAATTTAGGTTACCAATTTATTGGATTTAAGTCTGGGGAAACGGACTATCATAAATAAATTTGGTTCCATTTGTTCATTGTTTATTATCCTAAATGTATTGGAAACCAGCTTCAATATGAAGTAAATGCTGGAATCGTCATAGGAATTGTTACTGGTACATTAATCATAATTTGAAGAAAATGTAAAAAATTGCTTATAATTAAGTCTCCAAATCATTTGCCATTGAGACATTCAGAATTGAGTATATCAGACAAAATTTTCCTTGATTTTAAGATATAGATAGAAATAAATGAATTGTGAAGACGTTATACAGGGATTAAAGTAATCATCGCCTCAAGAACTAGTTGCAAGGAAACAAGGCAAACGCAAGCGTGCTCCCTCGCAAACACAAGATTTTTAAACAATAGTCAATAGTGACCTTTGTACTTTGAAAATCAATAGGGTTTACCCTCTCCATGGGCAACATTTGTGAAAGATTTTATGATTCTCTGATGAATGCTGTGTCTTCTATCTTGTTTACAAGATATTGAGGCAGTCAATCGTGCTTTGACTTGAAAAACAACAGAGAACATCCACTCTCCATGGGAACATTGGTAGAAAGTTTGATGATTCTCTGTAAATGCTGTTTTTCTATCTTATTCACAAGGATTTTCGGCAATAGTCAAGTGACCTTGACCTTTGACCTTGAAATAATATAGGCTTCATTCTCCTCCATGGTTACATTTGTGGAAGTTGATGATTCTCTGATGAATGCTGTGTCCACTTATGTTCACAAGAATTATTAAGTCAATAGTCAGTAGGACCTTGACCTTGAAAACCAATAGGGTTCATCCTCTCTCCATGGGCAACACTTGTGGAAGGTTATGATGATTTCTATGATGAATGCCTTGCTTCTATCTGTTGACAAGGTTCCGGACACACACGGACGCACGGCAGCGATACTATATCCGCAACTAGTTGCGAGGGGATAATAAGGCATCGCTGATGTGCTTGGTGTGTCTGTGTGTAAGCCTGTGGGCAATTTTCAAAGAGAAGCACGAAACGATCAAAGTGTGCATACTTCTTTGGCTTGAATGGAGAAGAACCATATTGATTTCTCAGATTTTTTTTAGTAATTGACTTGATTTTGATGACCAAAACTTTGTGTCTGTATCTAATTCTATTAAAAAATATTCTAAAGTTTATGTATTTGTTGGGTTTTTTTTTCTCATGTTAAGATGTTTACAAAAGAAATTTCTTGTACATATACCGTAATTTCCCATCACTAGCATGTTTTGTAAATTATATTCTCAAAATTACTGTCTCATTGTAAAGTCCAAACAATTAAGTTTGAACATGTAACTATAGAGCTGACGTATATGTAATATACTGAAACTGTTCTTAGATACATTTTGTCTTTGCCATTTAATGATCATTTTCAAACCATGCATTGATAAAATGCAGGTTTGTCATTGTGTTTTACCCCTGGGCAAGATCTTTTGATTTTCATTTCACAGCGATGTTAATATTGATGAGGTTGTTGATAATTGGTATGTTATTCAAAGCCATGCGGCCTGAAAACTGATTGAATCTTTAACAGTTACGAAGAGGTTTGTTTCAGTACCAGCTTGATGAAATACGGAACCCTTATAATGGATATTGGTAATAATTCAGTATAGAGTATTCATGTCAAATGGGAGATAACTTCATAAAGGGGATGAGCAAAGCGAGTAAAATGATTTAGTGGAAAATTAGAAGGGAATCGATTTAAGCGTTAATGTGAAGCGTTTATATAGAGGACAGTGAACCGGGGTAAACAATGACTTGCGTTTCGTATTAATTTGCTGGAATTCACGGGTAGTTACACTAATCCGCATTAAAACTAGAATCCTTTTAGACTAATCTGACAGTTAACCTTAAATTAGTAATAATAATAAGAAGAAAATATTGTAGAAGCGCCTATAAAAATATGTCATTTTCACTAAGGCGTGAACATAATACATAGACAGAATAGTGTGAAGAATGAAATAGACATAGCATAAGACTAAATCAATCAAAAATAAAATTATACAAAAACTCAGAATAAAATAAAGTCTTGAATTAGCAACTAAAATAAGACACTACTACTGAGATAGTCACCTATGCCTGTGCATGATGGACTATTATTCGCGTGGATAAAAAATAGTCAACGGAATAAAATGTTTGCTTGTTGAAATAGAGGTTTGATTCAGAAATTATTGATGGACGTCGATACAGTGGAGAAAATATGACTACAATAAATGTTCAGAATCTGTAAATTAAACTTACTTGAACCAGGTACTAATTGGAAGATGATATTCTGCATGTATTATTAGATAAGAGGCATTTTAAAGCGTAATATTTGTCTTGAAAATTCATAGATTTATAATAACCTATACTGTAAGATCATAGTGGAATTTGTTCTTTGCTCCTCTGGTGCTGCTGTTTGTATGTGACTTTAACTTTTTGTCTGGTTGTGTGCTCACTGGTGCAATCAACATTCATTGTAACCAGAAGGTCATGGAGTTTACGAGCCTCACTCATGCATGAACCATTCACACCTTTAGATGTAAACTCATTAGGTGATTGCTTCTTTCCATTTAGAAGAGGTCATGGTGTACGGCAAGGTGATGGGTTCATAAAGAACCTCCTGCTAAAGATGTAAGTGCTAAAGAAAAGGTCTAAATTGCAACTGGTTACATATCAATAATGAGTAGAAAAATTCACTACTTGGAATGTAAACAAATCAAAACACAACCAACAACCGAGCTTACATTTGAATTATGCAGTATATGGATTGGTAGTGGAGACATTTTCCAATGGTAAATTTCTAGTTGGCAATATGTCACATATTTTTATGGAAAGTTGTAAATTTAGTGGACAGTCTATTTTGCAGCATGTGAAGAGGCTAATAGCTACCTACTGAAAATATCTTAAGAAATACAGCTACAAAGCGCAAACAAGGGTAAGTACTCTAGTGTGCAACATGCCCATCACTTGTTTTTCGTCATTCTTTTTGGAATTACACGTTGATCAAGACTTGTTTCATCGAGCTTGTATAAATGAGGTTTCTTCTTCATTTGGATGTGTTCAAGTGTAAACAATCATTTGGTTATTTGAGTTAAAAATGTATTTGTTGTCAAATGTAAAACTGATAACGG
>CAJDSM010034388.1:1110-11872 GCA_903981925.1 Ostrea lurida
TTTAAATCATCTGAATTTACATGAACAAAATGGTGGAAAGATTTTGAGCTTAAAATCATCTGACTTTAGATAAACAAATGGTGGAAAGATTTTATTTGTTTCAATCATCTGAATTAAGATGAACAAATTAACTGTCCGAGTTGATACTGAAGATGACAATGTCTCATTTTCAACAGCTGTTCAATTAAAAGTTTAGATGACACCCAATATTAATTTTGAAGAATCATATTGTCATATTATTTAACTCAAAATAAACAGATCAAATTAAAAAATAACAAACACATAAAAATAACTTATAAATGTACTTTCAATACCTCATTCAGCTTCCAACTTGCATATACAGCAGCAGTTTTCATGAACAAGAATAACTCCATCATCATCATTAACATAATTATGATGCCAGACATAAAATTGTAGTTTAATCAAGGGAGATCATATGTCATTCCTCTCGGATCTGCATTTGCTGTATGGGTCAAAGAATTATTTTAGAAAATACTTTTATCTTTTAAATACACAGTATCAATAAAATTATACACATTTGTAAACACAAACAGTTGCTGTTTGCAATGTATGAAAATACATCTTTTCTTCCACAAGAAAACTGTAACAAGTTTTTTTTTTTCTTTCCCCAGATGAATACCCTGAAGTGTACTTGGCCCTAACTACATTTTTATTTCAGCGCCAAGAAATTCAAGAAAAATTCTTGGGGAAAAAAAACACCTAAACAGGTGAATAGCAGAACAAATCTTCTTGTCTTTTTCAGCAAATGTACATAATGGGGTTTCTCAGAAGTTACATGAATGAATTGTAAAATGTGAACAGTTCAGTGACAAGAGAATACAACAATCAATAGATTTTATCATCATTCAAATGTGAAACACTGCAAAGAATACAATTATCAGGTATTCTCCTTTCAAACTAAAAAAAAAAAAAAAATCCAAAAGATTTCAAACCTAATAAATTGATCCAAAAACAAAAAAGGACCCGAAAATTCTCTCCTCCAGTTTCAAAATTACATTTTGTCAGTATTTCCTACAGGTATATACCAGTAAATAACATATTAATATTTTATACATTGTAATATTAAATCATGACTATAAAACCCCAATTTGTTTTGGAAATGATCGGCCACGTTCAGGGATTTAGGAGGTACCACCACATGAATATCCTGAACAAAATGGCTACGAAAGCTTCGACTGAATCCACAATACATTAATAATGACGTCCCCCACAATATCGGAGAAAGTTGTCCTTAACAACATTTACTCGACTGACTGGGTCGGTTTCCTCCGTTGATTACTTGGCCTTCTGGTCTTGCATCCCTCGACGGTGACTGTAACGAAAATTAAATACAAAGTAGAAAACTGTCTAGTGGTATCAAATTAAATACAGAATAGAAACTGTCTTGTGGAATCAAATTAAATACAGAGTACAAAACCGTCTAGTGGTATCGAATTAAGTACAAAATAGAAAACCGTCTAATGGTATTAAATCTTTGTGCCAGCCTTTAATTTATATGCATAGCTGGTCGATATAAGAATACACTTATATGCTATAATTATCATGATAATTGCACTATCAAAGGTATACTCTTGACATAATTTTGGAGTGGGATCATAATCTCTATGGAACTACATGTTCAGCTTACTCCTCATCGTAATTCCGTGGATTTGTAAATGGCAAAAATTATTACTTTGATCTTATCATCATACCTATACATATATATGCAATACATCAGTTCAACTTAACAATACTGAAATAAATTCAAGGCTAAATCTTCCATTCGTCAGGATTCAGCATGGTCCATCTGTCTTATCTATCTATGGGTAACTTGAATGCATTCTGATGACCAAAGAATGAATTTGATTTGGAATTTGAAGAGCAGCATAAGTTCACATAAACTCACCTTATTCAATATTGCTTGTGCTAAATCCATGAAAGCTTTTTCAACATTAATATTAGCTTTTGCACTCGTTTCTAGGAATGGAATTTCATGTTCTTTGGCAATCTACAATAAATGATATCTTATATTGAATTTCTCAGGGAAAAACAAACAAATATGTAAACAGTGCATTGTGAATCATATGATTTCCTATTGAAACCATTACAAGTGACAATTACTAAAGTGATATTTAAGAAATTGAACTGTTTTTGAAAATGCACAAGGGTATGAATTGCAACACTTCCACACCAGAGTACTTCATGAAGCGTGTTAGCACTTCATGAAAAGCATGACGACATGAAGCATTGCAGTTCATGTATTTTCAAAATTGAAATTTATTTTGTATTCAACATTCTACTTTCATTTTTGTCCAAGACTTCCCAATTGTAAATAAAATTTGGGCAGACTATACTTATCCAGACTGATAAGCACATTGTTCAGTGTGGCACATTCATGAGGAAATAGTCATCATAACTACCGGGTATTTATATCGATATTAAAGGCAGATACATTAGGAAT
The DNA here is from genome assembly GCA_903981925.1 of Ostrea lurida. Classification (NCBI taxonomy): domain Eukaryota; kingdom Metazoa; phylum Mollusca; class Bivalvia; order Ostreida; family Ostreidae; genus Ostrea; species Ostrea lurida. The sequence continues at coordinate 3,572 of CAJDSM010034388.1, forward strand.
GTAAATATAATGGCAGTTTTTGGTATCACTTCTTTATTTATACTGTAATTTCCATATATGAAGGACATCCTTCTGTTAAGATTTACAATGATTCCATGTACTCAGCATGTAGTGACCTACTTGCCAACCACTGACAGTGTTTAAATGGGGAACCTCTGTGTGTATGAAAAACAAAAAATTTCACACTTTGATGTGACAGCTATGATTTCTTCACTTACAGCATCTCCACGGTCCTTTGATACTTGTCGTTTATTTTCCATGTCACATTTGTTTCCCAGGATCATTTTCTCCACATCCTCATTGGCATGCTACAAGACAGAACATAAATATGAAACATGACAATTAGCAGTAAAAAAAAAACAACCCCAAAATATAGCCATCATCAATATAGGCTTTCCAAAACCACAATCCCTCACAAATTCGGTAAGCCAACTGAAGCTATACACTCTTGTTGGACGGGGTCGAACCAAAAAGCGCTTCCCTAGTGAAGATGCATTAAAGGTTTTGGTACCAAAAATTATCTAGATAATAAATTTATATGATGATGGTATATGATTCATATGTAAAATCAAAGGGACCCCCCCCCCCCCCCCCCAAGTTTCAAAAACTGATCAAAGAGGACGTTTGAGACATCTTAACTTTAACATCTTAACTGACCCTAACCTCAAAACAATACTATCAGAGTGTCACCAAAGCTGATGGTTTCAGTGAAAAAAAAAGCTCCTATAATGAAAATTTTCTATTCTTTCTTCTTTGTACTTACTCCCTAAAATTGATTTTCATAAAATGTATGTTGAAATGTTGTGTGCCTCTGACATACATGTATCATTTAGAAATCTTACGTGCTTTATTTCCACTCGTGGTTTCCTTACTATGACAAGCGTGTTGAAAAACACAATTTGGGGAGCCGAATTTATGTAAACACAAATCATATCCTGTGTCAACATATTTTTAATGTTTATACTAGAATGCCAGAAATGATCAGCAACTAGGTCATTGACAAATGTCACTCACATAAAGGTCAATCACTTCATGGTCTTGAAACAAAATCAGGAAAATGAGGGATCAAAGTTCATACTCGCCATGTTAACAAAGGCGACTAAAAATCTGACTGGATGAGCTGAATTCACATCTCAGTCTCCCAGAATGGTGATTGATATTTTTCGTTCCTCTTGGTATAGTGGAGAATCAGTCCACCTGAATTTATCTGGTTATCAGTGGAGAATCAGTCACCTGAAGTATCATACTAAACTGCTTAACTCTTTTGAAAATACAAATGATAATGGTCCTATTGTCCATAAATCTCCTTAATATACAGTACAGATCAGATGGAACTTCATTAGCCCACTGTGGGCCATTTTTGAAGTGGGCATTTTTAAAAATGTCCACTGAACATAGTGGGTTGTTTAAAGAACTGTATAACACACAGGTAAATATCCACTCCAAATGCCCACTGTCACGGCACTGTGATTCCAAGTAGCTGGCCCACAGTGGAAAGTGGGCATTCAAAAATCCACCTAAGCTGTACTGTAAATCATTTAGCCCTGATTTCACCTGGGCAACTAAAATCTGATTTTTAGCCGACCAACTGGCTACCATGATTGCAAGTGCAAACTTGTGAGGTCATATAATATATGGCTTCAAAAGTTCTTATGCAGTTTCACAGCAATGAATTTGAATATAATCCTGTTCTCTCGTGGTTAATACAAGTTCTTTTTTCTTTTGCTTGTGATGTAAATACCTGTCTTACCTCATCAATATTCCGTAACCATTTGGAGATATTTTCAAATGTCTTGGGGTTAGTGATGTCGTACACCAGCATGATGCCCATGGCGCCTCTGTAGTAAGAGGTGGTGATAGTATGGAACCTCTCCTGTCCTGCTGTGTCCCTACAACAGTGTTCAATGTCATCAGTGGAGAGATGAAATGCACAATCATTTTATACACGATTCATTACAAAAACCATTACTATGTTTCACACATTTCCAACATTTTCCAAGACCAGGAGTGCTGACTGTTGTGTTGTTATTATTGCAAACCACTACTGTATCACATGTATGGCCTTGAAAATAATGTTCTTTTCTCAAGGTTTCTGTTCATTGCAATGATGACCTTGGATCACACCAGATTTTTTGTCTGACTAGTAAAATTAATGTAAACTAACTTTTATTTCTGCAAAAGAAATTTTTGTAAGATAAATATACCAGTCCTTTAATGCTTTCATATTTGTTGAAGATTATCTTGGTCACAAAAATTAGTCCATGAATAAAAGTTTGTTTACAGTATGAATATATGTACTAATGTTTATATGCAATTCAATTGATAGAGCTAGCTCCAGCCATAACCAATGAAAATAGTAATCTTGTAAATGTGACCAAAAGACAAAAAGAGATTTAGGTAACACTAACATAACAGATCATTGTCTGATAAATAAATATTTGAATACTTGACCATCTCAACATTACACGAGGGTAATTTAACGTAAAGCTACACTCTAGAAAATTTACATGCAGATGCAGAAACTTCTCGGCGACTTACCATATTTGTAACTTAATTTTCTTTCCTCCAAGTTCAACTGTTTTAATTTTGAAATCTATTCCTGCAATACGAAAGCATTTCATTAGCAAGTTATCCGAATTTTACCTATGAATGATTGAAATTTATTTCACTTTGTCTCCCAGAAACACATGTATACAAACTAATCAAACTGCAGATTGATAATCATAATTGTGTTTCCCACAAAGAAAATCTGAAATCCTTTTGATTCCTGTTTCTGATTCACACACAAAATGAATGAATATTCTGTGTGTTTGAAAATGCCATAAAATGAAACATCTAGAATCCATTAAATTGATGATTTCACTCTCTGTGTACATGTATATTCCCGATGTACTTTCACAACAGAAAGGAATTTGCTAAGAATGACATCATTCAACATCATCAACTCACCTATGGTGGATATAAACGTCGTGTTGAAGGCGTCATCAGAGAATCTGAATAAAAGACACGTTTTACCAACACCAGAATCACCAATAAGAAGCAATTTGAATAACAAATCGTATGTTTTTTTCGCCATCTTTCCTTATCCCAACTGCTCGAATACTTCGTTAAAAGATGGCGGATTTCGACCTCTGTCAATTAAACAAAGTATTGTGAAAATCACTTCCACTATTTAGATTCTTCAGAAATAACCATGTCCAAAAAATATGTGGTGATCTATACATTTAACTTTCATCTATTATTAGCCATTAACCGATCGATAATGAGAGAAAAAAATTGTGATGGCAGTCTGAATGACATCACTTCCGCTCAAGCTGTGAAAGTCGAAATACACTCGGATGAGTTCCGGATTAAGAAAGGGTGGGGTGACATCCCGGTTAAATTGTACGTTAATAAAAGATAAATAAGGTTATTACTATCCCAGATATATATCTATCGACATTTCTAAGGAATTCAGTTTCAATTAGACTACATATATACCAGCAATTTGATAAATCATAAACTGCATGATACAAACATAAAATAATCAAAGAACTGAGAGTACTGATAGACATCATCTTCGCAAGCCTTGTAGAGTGTCCGATTCGCTTAATCTCATCTCATGAGTATGACATCTTTGCAAGCCAGTGTATCTATTCGCTTACTCTCATGAATGGATTAAGCGAATCGTGACACTCTCCAAGGCTTGCGATCGATGATTATAATCATACTCTCACGTTCTTTGAATTACTAATTATATGTTGATCGTATGGCAGTTTTATGATTTAGTACAATGCTGGAAACTATATGTAAGTTTCTAATGACTGAAACAAGGTCCTTAAATGTCGATAGATATTATATCTCTGAGGATAGTAATAACCTTATTTGTTCTTTATATTCATACGTCACAATTTAACGGAGATGTCACGCCACCCTTTCTTAATCCGGAACTTCGCTCGACTGTAATTTCGACTTTCACCAGCTGAGCGCGAAGTACTGTCATCTCAGACTCGCCATCGACAATTTTTTTCTCTCATTATCCGATCGGTAATTGGCCTTATAATCAGATGAAAGTAAATGTATAGACGTCACCACATGATTTTTTGGCACCATGGTTATATTTCTTAAGAATCTTAACATAGTGGAAGTATTTTCAGCAAGAGCTTTGTTTAATTGCGACAGAGGTCGAAATCCGGCTCATTTTTACATAGTATTCGAGCAGTTGGAGATAAGAGTAAAGATGATGGAAAAAACATTTCATGTGGTACTACAAATTCCTGCCGCTAGTTTTATGTTGGTGTCTGGTGGGTTTAAAAAACGTGGTGCTTTTACTAAGATTCCATCTGATGACGCTCACCGACGTTACTATCCACCAGTAGGTGAGTGTGATGATGGGTGTGATGATGTCATTCTAGAGATATTCCTTGTTCGCTTGTTGGGGGTAGGGAACATGACGATAACTATAATTAACTATGTACACAAGAGAGATGGAAATCGTAGCTCAAATAATGGATCTTAGATGGTTTCATTTATAGCTGGATTTTCAATAACACATTCAGATATTTCATTCAATTTGTGTGAACAGAAGACAGGAATCAAAAGGTATTTCAGTTTCTTTTTTGGGGAACCACTATGATTATCAATTTTGAAGTTCTGATTAGTTTGTATACATGGTGTTATCTGCGAGAACAAGTGAAAAAAATTCAAGTCATTCATAGGTAAAATTTCGAGATCAGAGCTATGTAATGAAAACCTGCTTCGTATTGCAGGAATTATTCAAATTAAAACGGTTGAGACTTGGAGGAACACATAATTAAGGTTCAATCTATGGTAAGTCGCGATGAGTGTGTCTGCTACTGGCAGTGTAATTTCGTAGAGTTGTGCTTCGTTAAAGTAATCCCTCGTGTAATGTTGAGCATTGGTCAATATTCAAATATTTATTTTATCAGACAAGATCTGTTATGTTATGTTTACTAAATCTCTTTTTGTCTTTTGGTCACAAAATTTTGCAATATTACTATTCATTGGTGTAATGGCTGGAGCTAGCTCTATCAATTGAATTGCCATATAAACAATTAGTGCATATATTCATACTGAATACCAAAATTTAGTCGATGGACTATTTTGTGACGCAAGATAATCTTCAACAATATGAAAGCATTAAAGGACTGGTTATATTTATCTTAGCAGAAGGATGTCGTGTTTGCAGAGAATAAAGTTAGTTTACATTAATTTTACTAGGTCAGACACAAAAATCTGCTTGTGATCCAAGGGGTCAGCATTGGCATGAACAGAAACCGTATGAGAGAAGCGAGTTGGTTGGGTGCAAGGCCATACATGTGATAGTAGTGTTTGCTATATATAACCAACACAACATCAGCACTCCCTGTCTTTGAAATGTGGATGGATGTGTGATGCGAACTATGTAATGGTTTTTGTAATGAACATGTGTTATAAAATGATTGCTGCATTTCATCCTCAGCATGGACACTTGAACACTGGTTAGGGACACAGCAGGACAGGAGAATGGTCTCCATACATTCCCACCCTGGTGAGCTACAGAGGCCCTGGCAGCATTCATGCGGTGCGATCGTAGCGACCGATAACCCCAAGACATTTGATAGAAAATACATCTTAATGGGAATACGCGAATTTAAGGTAAGACAAGGTAATTTAACCAGTCTATTATAGAAAGAAACAAAGAACTCTTGTTATAACCACGAGAAACAGGTTATTACTATATTCATGTCATTGCTGTGATATTGCTGTGCATAAGACCACTTTAAGCCATATTTTATATGGACCTCACAAGTTGCACTATATTGATATGGTACCCAGCCTTGGTCGGATAGAATCAGATTTTTAGTTCCCACTGGTCTCGAAAATCAGGGCATAAATGAGTTATACCAGTACAGCTTAGGTGCTTTTGAGACAATCGCCCCCTCGTTCCACTGTGCCAGGCTACTTGGAATACAGTCCGTGACAGTGGGCATTGGGAGCTGGATATTTACCCATGTGCGTGTTCATTGACATTTAACAACCCATCGAGTGTTCAGATTTTTAAAAATGGCCCACTATCAAGAAACTGGCTCCACAGAGTGTCTAATGAATAATCATCTGATCTGTACTTAGTATTAGGAGATATATGGACAACTAGACCGCCTTATCTTTGTATTATTCAAAAGATCGTCTAGAAGCAGTTTATGTAGATATTCAGGTGCGATTGATTCTCACCTTAAATACCAATAGGAACGTAATATCATCCCATCTGGGAGACTGGTAGATGGATTCGACAGCTCATCAGTCAGATTTTTAGCCCTGGTTTGAAGCATTGGCGAGTTATGAACATGCTTGATTCGCTGCTTCTCTGATTTTGTTTCAAACCATTAATGTATTGACACTTCATGTTTGAGTGAAACATAATTGCATATCTATGTTGCTCCTGATCATTTCGTGGGCATCTGAGACTAGTAAAACATTTAAAATTGTTGACACAGGGATATGATGTTGTGTTCGTTACCATAGATTCGGGCGTTCCCCAATTTGTTTTGTCAACACGCTTGTCATAGTAGGAAACCACGAAGATGGTAAAAGCAGTGAAGATTAACGTGATAACTGTAATAGGTCAGAGGCACAACACACTTTAACATACGACTTTTATGGAAAATCAATATTTAGGGAGTAAGTACAAAGAAGAAAGACTAGAAAATTTTTCATTAATAGGGCTTTGTTAGGATTTTTCACACTACCTGCAGAATAGGAATTGCGTATTGACTTTGCGCCATGACACTCTAGAATAAGATAAATCGTTATGAGGCATAATTGGGGTCAGTTTATTAGAGGTGGGTAAAGCGTTTAAGATTCCTCAAACGTCTCTTTGGATAGTTTTTTGAAATTGGGGGGCGGGGGGGGGGGGGTCCTTTGATTCTTACATATGAAATCATAGAATACTATCTCATAGTTGAATTTATTATCTCTACGAATTAATGTTATGTTCTTTGGTAAACCGGGTTTTTAATGGCATCTCACTACGAAGCTGCTCTCTCTTCGGCCTTGACTTCACGCTCCAACAAGCAGTGTATAGCTGATCAGTGGGGTATGTAGAGATTTGTGGAGGGCATTGTGGGTTTTGGAAAGGCCTTATATATAGATGAGGGTTATATCTTTGGGGTTTGGTTTTTTTATCCGTGACATCGGGTTTTGATCACTGTTTATATATAGTTCGTTCTGTCTGTAGTAGGCATCCAATGAGGATGGTGGAGAAATGATCTGGAAACAAATTGTGACCATCGAAAATAAACGACTTTATAAGGAAGTCAGAAGGACCGTGGCAGATGCTGTAGTGTTGAAGAAAATCATAGCTGTCACATCAAAGTGTGAATTTTTGTTTTCAATAACACAGACGGTTCCCATCTCTCACACACTGTTCAGTGTTGGCAAGTAGGTCACTACAATGCATGAGTACATAGAGACTCACTCTTCGCTCACACTCTCTCACAGAAGGATGTCCTTCATAGTATGGAAGTGCTGTTGTAAGTAGATCAGAAAGTGATCAGAGATTTAAAACTGCAATTATAATTTTACATTCCTAATGTATTTGGCATGCTTAATATCGATAAATTGACACTCCGAGATAGCTCTAGTGGATGACGCTATTATTTCCTCATGAATGTGCCTCACTGAAATCATGTACTATGCTTATCAGTCTGGATGAGTATAGTTGACCATATATCTGATTTCAATTGGACTAAGTACCCTGTGCACAAAATGCAAAATGTAGATAGTGTTGACAAATGCAAAATAAATCTTCAATATTTTAGAAAACTCAACATGAAACTGCAATGCTGGATGTCGTCGAATGCACGTTTTCCATGAAAGTGCTAACACGCTTCATTGGAAGTACTTCTGTGTGTGGTAAGTGTTTTGCAATTCAAGATACCCTTGTGGCGATCCTGAGTTATAAAACAGTTAATTTCCTTAATAAGTCACTATTAGTAGTCATCTTGTAAATAGAGATATTCAATCGGATAATCATAGGTCCTTCCACTGCACTGTTATTTAATATTTTGTTTGTTTTTCGCCTGAGAAAATTCAAAGTATAAGATATCATTATTCTCGCTTGAGATTGCCAAAGAACATGAATTATCTTCTAAACGAGTGCAAAAGCTAATATTATGTTGAAAAAGCTTTCATTGGATTTAAGCAAAGCAATATTGAATAGTAGTGTTTCTTTCGTGACTGTGAAACGTTTATGCTCGCTCCACTTCCAATTCCAAATCAAAATTCATATCTTTGGGTCATCAGAACTGCATTCAAGTCTAG
>CAJDSM010034390.1:2424-15162 GCA_903981925.1 Ostrea lurida
TTTTTTTTTTTTTTTTTTTTTTTTTTGATAGCTCTGGCAATGTCAATAATCACGTTTAGTAACGGTTCACAAGCAACTGCTCGTCGATATGCTGTATTTGTCTTCTTTTTTAACATATCCATAGTTTTCCGCGTTTTCAATAGGCTATTTTAAAGTCATCATCAGTTGCCGTGGATGGAAGGTCCGGTGTGAATCGCACTCGTTGCATGGTTCGTTGATTGTTTGGGCCTCCATATTTAAGGTCATGTTCGAAAGACCCGTGATTCCCACTTTTAAATGTCGAGCATTATAATATAAATAAGTGCCGCATATTTGTCTATAATGTTGTTCACATCAATTAGTGCATGTCTAACTAAGGTGTTTTTCTATAAACATTATGTGGAACACCCTAACTTCATATATTCCGCCATACTTGTTATCGCGAGATCTCGGAGGTGGATCTATTCAAAAAACCAAATGGCAATCAGTGGGTTAATATCGTTGTTCAACATGAACTCGAACCATTCCGACAAAGAAAAGAATATCATATGTTGGCAGAAACAGATTACACTCTGTTAACTTTTTAAAACTTAATATATCGAAGAAATCGCGCTGTCTTTCGCACTCGTATATTAATGTAAACACTACCTTATGTAAGTCCAGTTCAAACATCACGCATGGCGCTCAAAATTGCAGTATATGGAAATTGTTTAAAATGGTAGAATAAAGCCTCAAAAATCGTAAGTTAAAGGTTAGAAAATTTATTTATAGACTGAAATATATGTTGCAATTTTTATTTACGCAAAGATAATAATAATCAAAATTGTTGCGGGAGTGAATCACCCCCGCACCTGCACCATTAGAGATCCTATGGAGTTGTAGCCCCCCCCCCCCAAAAAAAAAACCCGGAGAGGGTTACATGCACATTATTGCAGCTAGGTGAAAGGCCTAGCTTAGCACTCATGGATTTTAGCAGTGAGGGTTCTTTTGCGTGCTACACATGCTGCGATGATGTTATTGATTTGTTTCCTCATTGAGAATATTTCATTCATATTGAGACATATTCATTGCCGGTGAAGGGCTGCAAATATTAGACATGCTTAACACTTACGGCTTTTAGCAGCGAGGGTCTTTAGCGTGCTAAACCTGCTGCGACACGGGACCTCCGTAAAGGTCATATCCGAAAGACCTTGATTCTCACTTTCTAAATGCCCAATGAGCAACATCACATTTCCTATTTTAACAACGTCTTAGGTTTGACGCGGCGGGTGGCAAGCACGGGCCTCGACCGCACGACCTCCCGATCACGAGGCGAGAGCTCTACCACTGAGCCACCGTGAACAGTTGCATCGAAGTTGAACTCGGCTATTGTTTCGATGATGGCGGGAGGGCGCCAACAGTCATGTTTCTGGACAGAAACTCCAAAAGTGAACATCTGATTCAATGGAATATTACTTGATAAATGAGAAACTTATCGATTTTTAAAAAAAAATCTGTTCAAAAGATCATGGTGACAAAAAATATTTCAAAAATGTTTCCTGCAACTCGGCTGTAGCATTCCCGATGGCTTTTGATTTTTAGGTTTGATGCTGCCAGGAGTGAGATTCGAACTCACAACCTCTTGGCTGTGAAGATAACACGCTATCAAAATTGGTATCGTATATGATTTATATCACTGATTATCATTTACCATGATGTCTTCTTGAAATTTTATTTTGAATATTAAAGGATATTTATGTAAATATGTGTCAATAATTGTAACATCATACCTGCCAATACCTTAAAACAACCAATTACACTTATTGCACCTTCGGTGAAATTATTTGATTAAATGTCTGCCAACACCATGATTCCATGAAATATTTATAAACATATTCGAACTTGCAGACAGTTTTGTGTTTCACATTTAAGATAACATGAAAGTGAAGTGCAGATATTTAATGTCGGATCTTAATAATCCACATCGAAAATTCATTCAAATGTGATGGTTCGTTAATAGAGCGTGTATTGAAAAATGTGGCATTTAAATTTGAAACAGGTTAGCCAAAAGAACAAATAATCACGGTGAAGTTAAAGGTGAATATAAATGTAGTTGTATTTCACTCTGCTGCTGCAAAATCAATGCTGGCCATCTACTTCTGGAAAACATAATGAAATATTCGATAAGAGGACAACTGTATGCGGTCGCGATATATAGAACATATATATCCGAATTTGTATTTTTTTTTTAATTTATTTACTTATTTTGGAAATGGGTTTTTAAACCAAAATCTCATTTTTATACTGTGGATTGTTTCCGTGAAAGCAGGAAGTCGGCTACTCGGTTTTGATTTTAAAGATGTGAGTCCAGTGGGAGAAAAAGGTTGCTTCAAACTATGTCATCGCTACGCAGATTGCCTTTCCATCAATTTTAGTAGAACTCGTCTTTTATGTGAGTTAAATTCTGAGCAAGCATCTAATATTACCATGGTAACTGAGAACAGTGCTGAAGCTGAGGATTTTATCTACACTCCTCGACAGTCAATACCACAGGTAGGTTTTTGATTTTGTTTAATATTTTTTATCCTAATATTAAGTTGCATCTACATGGCTATTTTAAACGATAGGAATTTTTTTTTTTTTTTCAATCAATATGGCTATTTTTAAACGAATAGGAAAATAATTTTTTTTTTCAAAGTTACTAAACAGACATAAAGGCTGAAAAATATATATGAATTGTTATATACATGTAGGATATTTTCCATATCTGGGCCTATACTTTCAATATTCCAGGACGTGATAATCCAAATGGGTGCATGCAGCAATGTATCGTGCCCGGCTAAACACGTGTGTGTTGCCGTGAAATCAGGGACAGCAACCTGCGTAATTACAAGTACGTACATCTTATACCATATTCTGACGGCACACGGCATTTAAAAGGTTCTCCCTGAGGACATGAACTTTGTTCCTCTTGCTTTGCAGTTTGTACCCAAACACAATAATACGCATTACAAAGTGGCAATGTTTATATTGGAATCTGACACTGTACAATAGACCTTTTGTTTCAGGGGTTCAATGTCCCATGTAGTAATTTTAATGTCCTCGGATTTATGGGGTTAGACAATGGATTTATTAAAATTTAAATATTTTGGATTTTGACATGTTCAAGAGTACCTTCTAGGCACAAATAAATCCAGCATTTTACGTCAGGAAAAATATAAGAAATAATAGAACGAAATACAAAATTATTCTATGTATGTATGTATGTATCTCTCTCTCTTTCTATCTATCACAAACATACAATTATAACACTCAACCTTAAATTAATCCCTAGGATTTCGCAAAATTTACGGTCACTATTATAATAACCATGTTTGCGATTACAAATTATCACCAAGGCATATGTTGGCTGAATTGTTTCATACCCTTTGTTAGACTGTCATTTTCATACTAGATTTGACGACGGGTAACTCTGTTTACTTTGTTTCGACTTCGGGCTCACGGCGGGTGTGACCGGTCAGCAGAGGATGCTTACTCCTCCATGGCACCTGATCCTGCCTACTCGCTTTTGTCGAAGGTCCTTGTTGCCCTACACTCGATTTTGTATGTTTAACACATTGTTTACTTCGCCATTTTATATCTAAACGATACATGTAATAATCAATTATTTAATATATACAGCACCAAATAATCACAACTATATAGGTACTGAAAATTTCTTTGTTTCTGTTTATGTTTTTGCTTTATATTTAAAAATATCCTATATATAATTGCATCGAAAGATCCATTCTCTTCTTTAAACTTTAAACTGTGTGAGATTGCCCCAGTGCATTGATCTTTTAGGAACATGACAAACTTTCTTTTTTAGGGAAATCGTCGTGGCCGAACGCGCTGGTTTGACGGTCTTAATTTTCAGTTCCTAATTGTGATTATTCAGTAATATATTATATATATATATATATAGATATAGATATAATTTTATTTTATTTTTTCTTCTTATGTACAGATCCACGTACATGTAGGGATCAAGCAGGAGGGTGATACATAATAGTCATATTCATAATGGTGCTGCTTTCCATTATAAATGAGAGTCCTGACAATGTGTTTGCTTGTATATATATATGTAAATTTCCCGAGCATACATGTATGTAATGGGCAACTCGAGAGTCGAGGGTCTACATTTCAGTATACAAGCAAATGCATGTTACGTGATTAGAGAGCAAGTTATATATTGTAGAATAGCGGAGACACTTCAGCTAAAATCCACTAATGATAAAATTTTCATTAACGAATGCAGTTACGTGCACTAACGCAAAATAATTATATCATTAATGATCAAGATGTAGGGCTCACGGCGGGTGTGGCTGGTCGTTAGGGGATAGTCTCACTTCTCCTAAGCATCAGCTTAACAAACAGTGATCAGTCTCACAAGTCCCAAACAAAAGTTGGGCAAACAAGTACAAGTCCTATGAAACCGAAAAAATGAGTCCCCGTGTTACAGTAGATGTAGCACGATAAAGATTAGATCCCTCTCTGCTCAAGGACCGGAGTGTCGAGCACTGACCTAAATTTTGCAGCCCTTCACCGGCGATGTTGACGTCTCCATATGAGTGATTGATTGATTATTTGTTGTTTTACGTCCCACTCGAGAATAGTTCACTCATATGGAGACGTTACCAATCTGCCGGTGAAGGGCTGCAACATTTAGGCCTATGCTCAGCGCTCAGGGCCTTTGAGCAGGGAGGAATCGTTATCGTACCACACCTGCTGTGACACGGGGCTTCGGTTTTTCCGGTCACATCCGAAAGAACACCCCATTCAGTCGCCTCTTATGACACGTAAAGGGCGATGCTGGGGACCTATTCTAACCTGGACCCCCACGATATTCCATATAAAATATTATTGAGTGGGACGAAAAACAATAAATAACCAATCAATCAATCAAAAAAACTAACTGACTAGGGGGTACAGAGTATTTTCTCTATTCTTCACTCACACATCCATCCAATAGACACTCACTCAAAGGCGGATAAAGAAGAGGGTTAGAAAGGCTTACACATGTATCTTGCATGCCAATACTGTTATGATAAAATTAGGGATGGCAATTTTTAAATTGGTTAACCAGTTACTCGGTCGGAACGGTGGTAATCTATTGCAAAATCCGTAAAAGTTAAACGAAAAAAAAATGAGCATATTTGAATGTATCTTACTACGAATTTATCTCATCCATTTTAAGAAGTATGGTGGCATATTTCTGCCACCACTCGTCAGATAATTATGTCGACATGTCAGATATTTATTTCGACTTGTCAGATATTTATGTTGACTTGTCAGATCTTTTTGTCGACTTGTCAGATATTCACGTGTTCAAGAATTCATGATGAAAACGTGTTCATGCCCAGTTTGTGCCATCCAGTTGACAATATATTTTTCTGACAAGTCAACATAATCATTGACATCTGACAAGTCGACATTATAATAATTATGTCTACTTGTCAAATAACAATGCCGACTTGTCAGATAATGATGTTAACTTGTCAGAAAATTATGTTGACTTGTCAGAAAATTATGTCGACTTGTCAGATATTATGATGACAAGTAGATGGCAGTTAGTGGCATTAACACGCATTAATAACAAGATACCGAGTTCCAAATCATGGTGATTATTTTCTGACAAGTTGACATAAAGATCTGACAAGTTGACATAAATTTCGGACAAGTCGACATAAAGATCTGACAAATCGACATAATTATCTGACAAGTGGTGGCAGAAATATGCCACCATAATGAAGTTCTGAATAGCGATATGTTTGAGTTTTCGTGTCTCTAAAAAGTTGCTTTGGAAACAATTAACTGTATTGGCGGTACGTGAGGAAAAGTGCTAATTACTGTTTGAACACCGCGTCATTGCTACAACCCTTCAGTGTTTCCTTAATCGTACATAAATGACAATAAAATATCTGTTACACCTCGATTTGTCATTGAACATGCCGCCCCCTTTGTACAATGGTGGTCCTCAAATATGCTTGTGCATTTAAAGGCAAAGCATCCTAGCAAAATAGTTACAACTCCGAAAAAGAACTCCGTCAATGACATCATATGTATCCCCTAGAATTCGACGACTCTCCGGTGCCCAGACCGAGATTGAGAATAAATTAAGCAAAAGTAATAATTTAAAAAAAAACCTGAGAAGTCGCCTATTCTCAGATGGTGTTGATGAAATCACTTTGGGGGCTAAAATGGCAAATTATATTATACAGTGTATAGTTCTGACGATGGTGAAATTAAAGAATCCAGACTTTGGTATTTATTTCTCTTGAAATCTTGTGTATATTTTATCCTTTCTTCGTTTTCTCACACTTATTGCATTTAATGTTCTAATTAATCTTTTTGTGTGTTTGTATACATAATCAGAGCAAACTTGAGAAATTGATTGATTGATTATTTATTGTTTTACGTCCCACCAAGAATAATGTCTCAAGTTGCGGTTAACCGATTGGCAATTCTATATTCGATTAATGTCATCCCTAGCTATAGATAAAATAAATTGATATAAATGATAATGCATACAATTACGACTTCTTATAATCTGTAGGCTTTCCATCGCTAAAATTAAATCTAATATTGAATTTTTTTTTGTTCTAACTAAAATATGTGAAAATAGTTAATACATGTGTATGTAAAGGAATAGTGGTTTCTAAAACTTTTTTTTTAATGGTGTATTCCATTAGCTCTCATCGCTTTCTGCAATGCTTGTCTAACTGCAAAGAAATGATATTTCATTCTATACATTTCCATAAATTGATTTTTCACCATTCTCATCTACTGAGTTTATTTTCACAGCATTCTCTCAAATATAAATAGTTTTTCTATTTGTCTTTGTTTTCGTTGTACCACAAAACACTGTTAACCATAAATTCAGATGGATTTTTTCCCAAAACAAAAAATTAACTGTTTCCAGGATTTAATCACATCCCTCTAAAACATATTCTTTGATTTCTCAGGTTTTTGTGTAGCATATAATGGTCGAAATTTAATAGCATTGCTAATATTAACTTCTGCTCCTATAATAGATTGCCGCTTGTATCAAAGGGATTTTTTTAATCCACATTTTAAAACTTGCAATAAAGTTTTCAATATGTACCGTATTTAGTCATGCGTGTTTATATTCTTCTGTGCATGACGACTGATGTTTTAACTTTCGCGACTGCATTTTTCAAGAGAGAGAGAATATTTTATTTAATTAACTTATTAATGATGGATTTCGTTAATTAACAAAAGTACCAGTTTTGAAAGTGCAAAAGATTTTTACTGTTATACGCCAAATAAGAGTAACTTAAGTTTCTTTCCCAAAGCTTCAAAAGATTTTAAATAGCAATGATTTTTTATCATTTTTTTTAACATTTAAAATTGATGTCTTCTTCAAGTGTTAAAAATGTTAAAAACCTGTGCATGTTTATAACAAAAATATATGATCTAGTCTGTCCTCCATAACCCAGGCCTAATATACACCAATGATCTAGTCCTTTTCCTGAAAATGACTATGTATATGTCTCTTTTGTTTTATATATACAAATGTACATATGTATTTCTTTTTCCATTGTAATACATGTATATTATACATATATGTCCTCATGTACCAATTATCATTGGTGAGAGTGAAAAAAGAAACTTGAAACATTAAATGTTGCCCCATAACAATTCCTTATCTTCCACTAACCTCTTCACAAACTTGTTTTGCCGTAATTGATTCCAGAATGCAAGCGCTATGAATTATGCAGCCCCTTTGATGTTGTAACCATATCACATCCATCTTTCATTACACTAAGTAAAACAAATCAAAGCATGGTCTATGTTGCTCTCTGCCACCAGCGTGATTTTAATTGTTACATAACATTGTAACAAATGACATAAAAATCATGAATTTTTCTATGAAACAATCAATAGTAAATTTCCACAAAAGTACAAATACCACGAACTGTACTACGTATCTATTATGAATTTTGATGATACATGTATGACGTAATATAATGACATCCGTGGGGATCCGGGTCCTCAGCGTCCCATTGCATGTCGTAAGAGGCGACTGAATGGGGCACGATAAAGATCCCTCCCTGCTCAAAGGCCCTGAGTGCCAAGCATAGGCCTACATTTTACAGCCCTTCACCTGCATTGGTGACGTCTCCTTTTCGGTGGGACGAAACCAATAAATAATAAATCAATGAATGTAATATAATGAAGGAAATTAGAAATGTGATTTCTTTCGTTTGAGGAACGAATTAGACAAAAATCAATTTCTACTTGGTAATAGCAATTAATGGATTATTCCGGATATTTCAAGTTTTCAATTCGAATACCTTTATAGGTATGATCAGTGGAACGGGTTCTAATCGTAGCTCTGTTAAGTCAGTTTAGGACGACACGTAGAACTGACAACACGCTTAAATTTTTTAATGAATCGAACTTGTATTTATAATAATTAGGGATTTCAAAATGAGTAAATATTCGATAGCTTTAGTCGAAGAATATTCGATTATTCGAAAGGTTTTTTTAAAGACTGTTATGGTGAAGTTGCTTTGTACAATGTATACACATAATAATATACATGTATATTAAGTAATCCAGTACAATTTTCTTTCGTATTTTTACGCCTATTTACATGTACCGATAATGAGATGCACAACAAAGTAGATTAACTCTAGATTAAATTTCAATGAAATTTTGCCATGTAATTTAGGCATCGTATGGGATAAACAAGATAAACACCTTTAAGTGTGTATAACAATGAGAGCGGGATCACATAGGTGTAAATTACCGTCTATTAGTGGTCAGTTAACTGTGAAAGTCCCGTTAGGTAGACCCCAATGAAAACATCCCTAAGTACAATCAATGAAAGAAAAACACGCAGTCCTCTATTTTCAAAAGTTAATGTAGAATTATGGCATTTTGAGTACCCCAACACATGCATTGTTACACATATACAATGTATGTACATTGTACATGTACTATATTTAGGAAGAGGGTAACTTTTCGCTCAAACCTCTTATACGGAGTTTTTAATATAAAAAAAATTCCGCTGTGTCTGTAGGTCGATTATGTAGTTTTGATGCAAGTAAACTCGTAGGCGAAACGAAATTTCTTTGATGGAATTTGAATTATCGGAAATTGCTAATATTTTCTGGCAATTTCAGATATGACAGGACATCGAAATAGGTAAATTACCAGTATGCTAAATTTTTACTGACTATTCGACTAAATTTGTTTAGTCGAACGTCGATGGTTATCGAAGACTATTCGAATAGTCGTTGAGATCCCTAAATTTTATATATTGTTATAGTACTATGTTTTTTAAAGCTGCTTCGTGTCGTTGCTAATCCATTTAGAGTGTTGTATCTGAAATGAATGGGTTATAAAGGAGAATGGTAAATGATTATACTGCACTGTATAAATATCAATATTAATTAATGGATGTATTAAGAAACTGAAATCCAAAATGGTTACTGTACATAATATTGTAAAACCAAATCCTTGTGGTCTGACAACGCAAATGGTTAAGAAAGATAGTAAACCAAGAAAAATCAAAGTACTGAAAAGCGTTAAGATTTGACTATTTGTTCATAAGGTGGAACAACAGGAGAAAAGTACATCCAATACATTTTCTGTAAGGCTGTAACAATAATAACCTGAAACTGTTCACTACGTTGAAATATAAACTTTATATGCTGTTAAGAAACACAATAGTTACCATACTTCTGGCCCTACGCGTAACTAAACCCTAACCTTGAATCATGAAATTTGCTATTTTGGTAAAGGACACCTCCTTCTTTTAGATATCTATATACATGTAGTCAGAACTTAGTGTCAATAGCATTAAAAAGGTTTTATTGAAATGCTTTACAGTAACACAATATATATGTAGCGTGAAACTATCCTGGGGCCAGTGGCCATATTCACAAAAATCTTACGACTAAGATTCTGCTCTGCACTCAACTGAGTGCAACTATGTCTGAGTAAGAATGTACGTTTTATCACTTGTGTGTGTACTTTGTTTTTCTGTTTTGAAAAAATTATAAAAGAATGACAGTAGTATGATTTTTTAACCTTAATTTTTTTTGGGGTGAATAGGGTCACAGATCATGAAATTTATAAATTTTGGCAAAGGCCTCTGAACTTTACTCAACTGTGCAATTGAATTTTCTTACAGATGTGAGGTTCTATAGAAGAATGTTTTCGGGAATTGGTCAGGTTTTGGAGTGCTTGAACATTTGAAAACAATAGTGTTCCATTGTTACATAAATATGCATCTGTATGACTTACATATACATGTATACTACAATTGACATATAAAGTGTACATGTATGTATAGGTACAATACAAAAAGGCGAAGTTAACATTTCTGTGTCAAACGTAATTATAATCCAAAAAAACATATACAAAATCGAGTGTAGGGAAACACGGACCTCCGACAAAAGCGAAGGTAGGATCAGGTGCCATGGAGGAGTAAGCATCCTCTGCTGACCTGTCACACCGCCGTGAGCCCTTAGTCGAAATAAAGTAAACGGGATTACCCGTAGTCAAATCCAGTAGGAAAATGACAGTCTAACAAAGGGTATGAAAAAAATCAGTCAACATATGACTTAGTGATATTTTGTAATCGCAAACAAGGTCATTATAGCGACCCGAGAATTTGCGAAATGATGACTTAATCGAGATTCGTTATAACCCTGCAGCATCAACTTTTTGGTTAGTAGTTGGCCTCGCTTTAAAAAGTCCTCATACGCATAGCATTGCTTCTGCGTATCGAATCAGCTGGGAGATTACAACCATAAAGCAGTGATAGTGGTATATTACTACATAGAAAGGGAAAGTTGGACGATTGCAAAGTTAAAGTCATCACGCTTATCATATAATTGTAGTTGTCAGTCTGCCATTAGAGTCAATGTTAAGTAAAATATCCAAATATGAAGCAGATATGTCAGATTCTGTGGTGTCCTTTATATCGAGTTCTTCGGGATATATCAAATGGACATAATTGTGAAAATTATGATTGTAATTGATAACACATCATCTATATACCTATATGTAAGGTTGAAGGACACGGCAAGTTACAATGTATATCGCAATGAAAACATGAAAGTGGAAGTATTTTTGTAATCAATATAATAATGAAATGGATTTACATTTAAACATTGTAGGGATTGTTTGTTGATAAGTAAATCTTAAAATACCCCTCCACCAAAACAAAACCACCCTCAAAGATACACAAGTACGATGTAAACATGTGCAACATGTGTGTATTACACTTCTTGTGAAAAGGGTTAATTTATATTGTAAAAGAACTCACTCCTTTGTCTTAGTTTGATTGAGACACAATACATATTGGTATTGTTTGCATTTCATGAAATGGTTTTTGTATGAAATGCACATGTTCCCCATGGAGAGGATGCACCCTATTGATTTTCAAGGTCAGGGTTCAAAGGTCAAGGTCTTTTATTGACTATTGCTAAAAATCTTGTGAACAAGATAGAAGCAATGACATTCATCAGAGGATCACTAAACCTTCCATAAATGTTACCTATGGAGAGAGGATGAACCATATTGATTTTCAAGTTCAAGGGTCAAAAGTCAAGATCACTATTGAGTACTGCCTAAAATCACGTGAACAAGTTAAAGACACAGCATCCATCAGAGGATCATCAAACCTTCCACAAATGTTGCCCATGGAGAAAGTATGAAACCTACTGATTTTTAAGGTCATTGATCAAAGGTCAAGGTCATTATTGACTATTTTTTAAAAGAATTATCTTGCGAATGTGATATAAGCAAGGTCAATCATCAGAGGATCACTAAACCTACTACTATTAATGGGTCAACCAGCGGGGCCCTCTGTGATGTGGCCACATCACATTTTTTCTAGTTTCATATACTTTGGCGCCTTATTTTTGGACGGTAAAGTAAATATGCTTTCATATATTGTAAGTTTATAATTCGCCAAATTCAAACATAATTTCTATAAACTCCAGCGACAGTATCACGAGTAGACCTAGCAATAAATCCATAACTGGCCTAAAGTGGAGTCTTAATGAAAAAGGATTCCGGATAATATCAAAGTTGAATTTGTAACTTCATAATGGCTCCAATGTCTCAGCTTTGAATTTCCGTTCAAGATTAGTATGTGTATGTATGAACAGTAGCAGTAATTATTATTACCAAATAACAATAATTACTCAAAAATGAGACAATTTATACAAACACCATATACTGTAATTAATGCTTCCGGCCTGAGGGGTATAACCAAAATCAATGTCGTCTTCAAAATTCTTCTTGACTCCTAGAAATCGAACAGCCCAAAGTTATTACGATGAGCATTGAACCCTTCACCAAAAATTGACGACCACTGGGTTCATGGTTTATACCTAAACTGAAATTCATGACCCCTGGGTTCAGAGTTCATGTCACAAGGAGGGGCTAAGTCGGCCATACACTGAAAATACATTACGTCATTGAATATATTTGTTTACTTCCGGATATCAAAGACGCAAAGTGTAAGCATTTAAACAATATTTTATTCAACAAATTCTGTATGAATGGGATCGGGCAGCAGGCACAGACTATTTTAGCCCTCTCCGTACATAAAGTTCAAAGTGACATGTTGAAACATTAAGCAATTAGATATAATATGAACAAGTAGTATTTAACAGAAAATAGACAATACCAGTAAACAAAAACAAAACATGAAATAATAATTATAATGATAATAATAGTTGCATAATTGGTAAG
>CAJDSM010034397.1:0-19983 GCA_903981925.1 Ostrea lurida
CAAATCTAATTCGGAATCGCCTCATAGTAATACGCCTTTGGTCTTTGGCGATTATCTCTGAGGCAACATTTATTCAACTAAAGTCATATGTTGACTGATGTTGTTCCTCTTCACTCACTCCTACTTGTGTTTAGACTGTCTATTTATTTCTATCCCTAGAATTTGACTACGGGGGTTCAAATCCCTCTCCTCATCACAGGACCCCTGTGAATACCTACCTTCTGAATTCTTCAGATTCGAGGTCACATAAAGTTAACCCTGTGCTTCTTCAATACCAGAGGTGTGACGCGAGTCCGATCCGAGGATCTGGTCGAACTTACCCCATCAACGCCTCACCTTTTACCATGGTTCGAAGCACCTGATCTACTCTTCGCTTTTGTCGGCAGGTCCTTCGTCTGCCCCACTACACTCGATTTTGTTATGTTTTTTTGTGATTTCGATTACAGCTACGGTGGTGCAGGTTTGACACAATGTTAACCCTCTTCGTCTTTCTTGTATGCCCCAAGTTAAACGTACTTTGGATCAAATTTTTACTATATTCCCTCACCACATGTCACATACAATACCATACATAATCCTCTGAGCACCTAGTCAATATGCCTTCACCCATCACTAGCACCAGCCTCATCTACTGGGCTACCCATTGTCTCATATTCCTCCACCTTCAACACCCTCATCCTAAACTCGGTCTAACGCCCTCCATCCCCTTCACCACAGTCCTCATCTATTCTGAGTAAAATGCCTCAACCATTGTCATCTTAATCCTCACACCAGAATCTTCACAACTAGCCTGTGTCCGCTACCTCATCCAATTCAGAGATTCACCTCCCCATATAACCACGACTGCAGATCATGTGATGCATTCACATCCATACTATTGGTCTCCAAATTGAAATTTAAAAATTTGATACAACAAGACGCATGTTCTCTCTAATAATGCACTCTTATAACAGGAGTTGTATGTGTAGCAGTGTCAGCCTCATCTAAGTTATTCTGCGTTTGGGTACACTGCTTGAAACCTCTCGAAACGCATATGGATACTGCCATGCGATAGGAGATGCTCTAATAGGTGAATGTATGTTTCATCTGGATCTCACGTGCGCATGTAACTGCTTAGGTGATCGCTGGATATACACTTAAAAAGTTTTGAACGATACACGTCATTTCTAGTCACCATTAACTCAGGAAACCACACACGGCCAGCTTTCTAATAGTTTGTCACAAGAGCATCAGTATCCGGGACACACTGTATCGTGTAATCGCAGTTTCCAAATCTGCCGCATGTCAACTCTCGTTTGACAGCAACAGGTTCCCCCATGAACTAAATAAATGGAGATCAGTCTGCCTAGCCATAGGCAGTACTTGTCTCTGGTTTTATGCTATACCAAAAAAAACCAAGAATATAAAAGTAAAACGTTGAATAAATGCTCTCTGAACTGCATCTAACCAATGAAATACTTTGACGAGGCTTACACAAATGGAACGACTGTTCAAATAACGAATTAAAGGTAATTTTTAACACCCTACTAAACAGTTCTACACTATTCCTTCGAAAAAAAGTAAAACATGCATGAACTGTGGACGGGCGGACCGGAGGAACTGTTAAAAAAGACTGTTCGCCCACACTGACGTATATGGCGCTAATATTGTGTTTACATTTCCTCCTTTCGACAAACCTCGCTGATTCTGGGTAACCAATCAGTTAGATGAAATCAAGCCGAAGTATGCAGAGTGATTTATTCCAATTTTGGATTACAGAAATGGCCGATGGTCAGTGATCAAATTAATTTATATTTGTATCAATTTCTAGTGAAAGATTTAGGATGATATCGACCCGGGTTAAATTCAGCAAAAACACTACATTACAGATTAAACGAATCACACATATATAAAACCAAAGTAATACAGTTCATATTTACCTAATTTTGAGCCACGAATATTGTTATGCAATTGATCTGGGCCTTCAAATAATCTGTGAAGTCAAATGATGTATTCCATAAGAAAGATCAAGTATTCCCGTTTGGACCCCTTCCGATCAATTCCGATATTAGCAGACCCGAAGTCATCGAGAGAAATTGAACTAGTAGTTCATTGTATGGGTAAAGCTCTTGTTTCCTAATTTTCCCTCGTGTGTATTCACCAAATACTTTGACGGTTGATTTTAAATCTGTTTGACTATGATCTCTATGTTGATCATAGCTTTTTGTCCAGAAAAAAAGAAAACCCGATGTCCCGTGTACACAGCAGGTGTGGCAACGATAAAGATCCCTCCCTGACTCAAAGGCCCTGAGTACCGGAGCATAGGCCTAAATTTGCAGCCCTTCAACGGCATTGTGACGTCTCCATATGAGTGAAATAATTCTCGGTGGGACGTAAATTCAATATGATCAATCAATCGTCCACTCTAGAATATTTCAACTCATCACGATTCGTCATCACTAGACCGGCATAAGGGCACAAATTAAGGACTATAAGCTCGCACATCGGGACCTTTGAGAAGGGAGGGATCTTTTTCGTGCCACACTGCTGTGACACCGGGTTCCTCGGGGTGTATCTATCTATATCACGCGTAGCGAAGTGGTTTAGACCCGTGTGTGATTATATCCCGTGGGGGTTCCAGTTAAAATAGGTCCCAGAATCTCCTTGCGTGTCGTAAGAGGCGACTGAATGGGGCGGTCATTCGGATGAGACCAGGAAAATCGAGGTCCCAAGTCATGCAGGTGTGGCAACGTTATAAAGCATCTCCTTCCTGCTAAAGGCTGAAGTGTCCGAGCATGGCGCCTAAATTTTGCGCCATTGTGACGTCCCGGGGTCCGGGCTTAGAATAGAGTCCCCAGCAATCCCATTACGTGTCGTAAGAAGGCCGACTGAAATGGGGAGGTATAACATTCGAATGAGACGCAAAAACCGAGGTCCGATGTCAACAGCATGGTTGTAGCACGAAAAAGATCCTCCTGCTCAAAGACCCTGAGTGCCTAGCATAGGCCTAAACTTTATGAGTGAAATAGTTACCTCGAGTGGGACCGTAAACCAAGACATAATATCAACAAATCAACTTCCCGCGCTATGAAACTATATTCACATGCGCAACAAAAACCCTCACACCTTGTTGATTAGAAAAATGTGTAAGGAATCGGAACCTATTAAAAGTTCGTTGTTTTATCTTTAGCTATAAAAAAGATTGATTATTTACTGTTTTAACGTCCACCTGAGAATATTTCACTCATACGTGAGAACGTCCAAGGCAAATGCCGGTGAAGGGCTGCAAAATTTGTGGCCTATGCTCGGCACTCAGGGCCTTTGAGCAGGGAGGGACTCTTTTCGTGCCACACCTGCTGGACAGGGGCCTCGGTTTTTTTTCCGGTCTCATCTGAATGAACCGCGCCCAATTCGAGTCGCCTCTTACGACCCACGGCAAAAAGGGGGAAGCCCTGGGGGAACCTATTCTAACCGAAACCCCCAGGGATTATAAATGAAAATTATATTGATTCAACTGAGATTATTGAATATTATTGAATATCAGAAAAATTATTTTGTATTTGGAAAGTTTCTTGAACGCTTTTTTGTTTACTTTCCGGTTGAGCGATCAGGCTGCCTATAGTAGTGATGCTGGCAGCCTAATCTAACCCGGGCCCCCACGGGTAAAGTAGAATGGAGTCGAACACTGGACTTTAGGAAGCAGCTATTCTGGAAGCATAAACAATATCAATGATGCGGAACAGTATGAAAAATGGCTTGCGGAAGATGATTATATTCTACCCAGGAAATTCAGAATAACAAAAATTAATGGAGAACCTGAAGACCAGAAGAATATCCGGGCTAACTTGGCAATTGAGAGAGGGAAGGGAGAATACAGTTATTGCGTAAGAGATCAGAAAGAAGTCAGGAAAAAGTAATAGATCTTGACGAGCAAATGATCCAGGAGCTAGCAGGGACATTCTACAAATACTGAAAATATGTGGAAATCAGATTGCGAGAAAGAGGGAGAAACGATCACAGGAAAGATGGAGGATTAAAGAAATATGGCAATTAGATTACGTAAGGAAGTATGGAAACAACATCATTAAAGAACAAAATCAACGAAAACCGAAAAGATAACCGCCATTCAAACCAACTAAAAAAATGGGAATACCTTTGCTAATGCAGTCCGCCAAAGTTTCCAACAAAATTCTTATCGTACTTTTACCAACGACGGAACACTATAGTTCCTTCCGGCCAGAGGGGGCGAGCACTGTACGTAAGAAAAGTACACAATACTTATACAATAAGAGAAAACAATACTTATACAATAAGAGAAAGCATTGGTACGCGATCTCAAAATCAGGATAGTTACAATTACCCTCACAAGCATACGGTAACAAGCAGCAAGGAACTATATATATCTAGAAAAAATAAACCAATTTTCATAGGAAAAAGAATAAATACGTATTTCTTTAAGAGGAGGCAAATCGAGCGGCGGAGAAAGATTCCGACACCAATAACTACTGAAAAACGGATGAAACCAAAAGTAATTAATTTATCAAACAAACAACTCAATAAGTTTAAAATGAAACTCTTGTCCAAAGAATTGAAATATGCACCGACTACCAAAGAAACTAAACAGGAATTGCGTAAAGACATAAAGAATATTCCCGAACATTAAAATTAGCTGAATTTTTCCATACTGAAAATCGCGGAAGAAAAGGACCTACTCCGGAATAAATCTAAATTCAATCCTAAGAAAGGTCGAAACAATACATTAGACACATTATGTGAAACTCTACGTCAAACTTTACCACTTGATGACACAAATTATTGTGAAAAAATAAATAAACAAAATTTATCCATATCTGAGGAAAAAAGCCTTAAAATCGTTAGCAAAACATGAAAGTATTAGCAGATAAAGGCGGAGCCGTTGTGATTATGAACAAAGATTACTACGAGGCAAAAATAATGAATATGCTATCAAACGGTGAATATTATTCAGAACTGACAGAAACCCAGAATAAAAAAAGTCATGCCCAAAAAAATTGTTGATTAAACATTCTTTTGCTTTGACTGGGAAAGAGGAAGATTTTGACTATAAAGAAAGGTGTTTCTATGGGTCACATAAAATTCACAAATCTAACGTAATCGAGGAAGCTATTTAAAAACAGAATTCTCAATACATTATTTGTGAAAATCCGTCAGATCTTGCCTTTCGACCCATTGTTACAGGACCAGTACATTGTAGCACCAACACAACGTCTAAGCAATCTATTGGACATTATACTTAACCCTTCTGTCAAAGTGTTAGAAGTTACATCCGTGATGACTTAAAATTCCTTCGACATTTACCAAATCAAGTGAACTCAAACGCTGAACTGGTCACATTAGATGTAGTAAAATAACAGCTACATTAGGACAGAGCATTAATAGAATTTTGGATTGAAAATTACAGACATCAAATTGATAAACGCTTTTCTAATGATTTTTTGATAGAAGCTACAGAGCTTATCTTAAAGAACAACGTATTTGCGATCAACAGAAAACATTTTCAAGAAGTGAAAGGTATGGCCATGGGAACCAAAATGGCACCGACTTGCGCAACTCTTGTCCTGGGTTATGTTTAGCATGAAAGGGTCCTCAGCATCCCCTTGCGTGTCGTAAAAGGCGACTGAATGGGGCGGTCATTCGGATGAGACCGGAAAAACCGAGGTCCCGTGTCACAGCAGGTGTGGCACAATAAAGATCCCTCCCTGCTCAAAGGTCCTGAGTGCCGAGTATAGGCCTAAATTTTGCAGCCCTTCACCGGCAATGGTGACGTCTCCATATGAGTGAAATATTCTCGGTGGGACGTAAAACAATATATAATCATAATCAATGTAACAAAGTATTACATGTATCTTAAAATAGTTTTAATAAGAGTTCTGGAGCTTCAAAAGAACAAACGTTATATCCAAAAGTTTACTGTTTGATAAGTGCAGAGTGTTTGGGGAAATGGTGCATCTTTCGATGTTATTTGTAGCATCAAAAGATGATTATGGCATTCCGGCAGTGCAACGACTTGCTTATTTTGCGAACATATGCTTTATTAGAGCCATAAAATCAAATACACTTTCTTCTGGTTTCTCACAATGTTAATAGTTGGATCCGACGTGACAGAATAGTTGGATCAGAGTAACGATGTGTCACAGTGTAAAAGCCATGAGTGCTAAGCATAGACCTAAATTTACAGCCCTTCACCGGCGATGGTGACGTCTCAATATGAGTGAAATATTCTCAAGGGGACGAAAAATAAACAAATGATTAATACCCCCTCCCCCCCGCACTTCAGAGTGTTTTTAGACTTTTTTTATTTATTTTTGTTTGCTTGTCACATTTTCATTATTTAGAAATTTGCCCCCTTCAAAATCCGTCCAACGACTATGGCAATATATGTTAAGACATCTTAAATCAATACTACTATGATTCCAAACCACACTGAATCTGACCAGACAATGCTACGAAAGCAACGCTTCATTTAGAAAATTCTTCCGATAGAAATTGAAAACTATAAAGTTCCATGTGAAGACCTTCAAGTTCACCATCTAATTTACAACCACGTTGTTTCCCTTTGACAAACTAATATTATATTTCTGTGAAACAAATGAATTCTATGATAGGAAGATACGTAAACAAGGCAAGCAATCTTACTTATAATTGACCATATGGTGTAAATACCACCAGACGTCAAAGTTTTCTCAATTCGATTTTGCTCAACCGAGATCTTCAATAAGAATTTATAGTCTGTGACTACCCAACAATGATTAAAACAATATACTGGATTGTATGCACTCTACCAATCCGAACAGGACTTCTAAAATCACTTTACTTACATCATTATACCCCCCGCAAACGAAGTTTGCGGGTTATAGGTTTCACGCACTGTCTGTCCGTCCGTCTGTCTGTCCGAAAATATGCTTGTTGTCCGCAACTCTCTCTAAACGAGACTTCAGGATTTCAATGAAACGTTTTGTGAGTGTTAGAAAATAATGGAGACTGTGCATATTGTAAGAATTTTATTTTCGACAATATTATTGGTAGCAGAGATATGAACACTTTGGATTTAAGCATTTTTCAATCAGTGTGATAAGTACCTATGCGGGAGGGTGACAGTAGAAAGTGAATGTATCGCATAGTGCGTTGTGCCTCCTAAACGAACTTGCGGATTTTTTTGAAATTTGTGGAGTGTTAGAATACATAATGGGGATGTGCATATTGTCAGGATCTTAATTTTGGACAATTTTTGTAAAGATATGAACGTTTGGACTTAGGCATTTTTCACAATGTGGTATTAGTGCTGTTCCACACCTCCTAAAGAATATATATATATATACATTGATTAGCAAAACACTTCTTGTTAAATCTGGAAAATCTGTTGTGTATGATGTAGTGTTGCCCGGGGGGGGGGGGGGGGAGGCGGGGGGGGGGGGGGGGTATTTAGTCCCGATAGGACAGTTCTAGTTATCTTGGTATTATTATTGAATGGTCAACTTAAGGCTTATATAAACAAGCATTCTGAGAGTATTGACAGAATACATAGTCCCTACACGGTTACACAAATTATTGTACCGAACATATTCTAATTTTATTATGTAGGCTATTACAATGTAACTCATATATTATGGTAAGCGATATTGGTGAGCGAATATGACAAGGGCAATACGGTGAAATGATAGATCAAATCCAAATTCGATTTGATTGTAACTTGGTATGGGCAAGCAATGTACCAAATTATCAAAAAATATCTGTTAAACAGTGAGAAAAAGGGCGGAAACTGACAATTTAATGAAATTTTCTAAGTACCAGGGCGTAATTCAGTGAAAATGATGGATTAAAAAACTCGAACTTGATATGTTACATGTTAATTGGATGGAAGCAACTGTACCAATGGAAATGATACTGCAAACAGTGAGAAAAAAAGTGCGGAGAAACTAATATATTATAAATGTTTAAGTCCAAGGCCATAATCAGTGGACAAGAGGCCTCAGGCATTATGGTCACCTGGTATCATAGCCAGGCAGTCCTTCAATATTTTTTTGGCAATTTTTAAGTCTGCATGTTATATTTTCAATATGTGCATTGGATTCCTATGCTGGAGTTCCTCATTGACAAGTATCTTTGTAGTTTTTGGCAATACGGGTCTTCCACAGTTCTGTTGGAATCGCAATGGGCACTAATTGTGCTCCATCTTATTAGCTGACATATATTTATTTCTTATGAAGCAGAATTATAGTCAAAAAGCTTTTCTACACGAAAGAAGAAATTCTTAAGCCGGTGCAGTGTGATGGGGGCTTTTATGTAGGCATATTATCTATCAAACCTGCATATGGTGTGTATGGTTTTCCCCCTCTCACTTTTTGATACCGCAAGAGTTATTCTGCGTAGATCGCAGTTTTTTGGGAATTCGAGGCAGAGGCTAACTTAAGCAGTTGTTGTGAAGGGGTTTTTCACAGTCACGTTTACCGGCAGCATTTCGGTAATTCATGGTCGTCTATAAAACAATTTTAGTTTAACATACAACCTGCATTTGAGTCAATTGCTGTCTGGTGTGTTTTCATAGCCATTGGTTAGGAATCCCACCGTTCTCACACAACTGATTGATTACGGATTGTTCGGTAAATTACGCTGATCAGAACATATGGGCCACGGCGGGTGTGGACCGGTCCCGGGGATGCTTACTTTCTAACCTGATCCTACTCTGGTCTATAGTGTCCGAGGGTCCGTCACTTTCTCACTTTGTTTTTGTATTCTATTTAGGATTACGGATTTGTACACTGTATCGATTATCTTTGCTTTACAAATTGTTGTGGTTAATTTACTGGCAACTCCAGTGGCACATCACATAACTAGAAATTTATGGGCTTTTGAAATCACTAATCTCTTATGTCGATGCAAAATTATTTGTAACATATAGATAGCTTACTCTCCATGGCATGTCATCTTCGCCTTTATGTCGGAGGTCCCGTGTGGCCTACATTCGATTTGTATATCGTTTTTGATCTATGATTAACGGTTTGAACAATGTATAATTCGCTTTTTGTATACAAATGATTTGAACGAAAATAACAAAATTATAGATCATACTTGATGTAGTATACGTCACTTGTGCAGAGAAGGCACAGCGCATAATGCGATCACCCTATTTCATTAGATATCGATCACTATCGACTATGATCAGAAATTTCAATGACATATTTTGGTTTCACTATGAAAGCTAGATTCAGATCATTGTTGTGCAGAAGCACATTGCATCACTTTTTAACTTGGGGAGGTTGGGGAACATTCGGTAACGGTTCCTATTACCAATATGTAACTAGTTTTATCTTATTAAACATTTCAATTTCCCCTTTAATGTATGAACCAATAACATGATTCCAAACATTTGAAGCACTATACAATTAAAATGACCTGCTTAAAATGCCATTGACACTTATTTGAAGATGAGAGGTAATGGTAAACATAGATAATAATTTTTTGATTAAACAATGATAGTTATTCTATCACTTTCAAATTTGTGTAAATCCTGAAGGGCAACACACGCGACCTCAGAAAAGAGAAGTAACGATAGGTGCATGGAGGAATAGCCTCACTCTGCTACGGCCACCGCAGTGAGGCCCATTAGTGAAATAAAGTATAACTGGATTCCGTCGTCAAATCTATAGCAAAAGGGTGCAGTCTAACGAAAGGGATGAAGCATCACAGTCGCAACCTTATGACCTAAGTGAATTTTTTGTACTTGCAGAAAAGGTCTTTATAGGCGAGTAGAATATGCGAAATGCTATGATTTTCCACCGCAGATTCCGTTATAAACCCTGCCTGAACATCACACTTTTATTGTCAGTAGTTGATTTAGAGAGGGTAAAATTAAGGTAACGCTATTATGAGAAAATTTGAGTTAAGACATACTTTTATGTTTTAGTAATATTAAACTTATCCTCAATACTTGCACATTAATACAAGCAAAGTAGATTTAGTGTAATAAGGATACTTAATTATAATGATCTCAAGTTGATTATGAAGTGGAATGCGGATATGGATCTAATGCATGAAGTGAATTAGTATACATGTATCACATTATTGCAGAGATGTATATATTTTTTAATTCATAGGTACGTACATACTTAACACTTTAACTTCTTATATAACTTTGAACCACACCCCAACATCCCCAGTCCATAAACTAAGATTTGCAAATGCTTTACCACAAACCAGCTTCTTCTAGACAGAAAATTTACGAAAAGGGTCTCAAACAGAACCCTCAAACCTAGCAAAGGACATATAATATATCAACCACAAAAACTTTGTCCCAAGACCAGGATTACATGTCTGAACCAACCAACACCCACTCTCCCTAGCACAGGACTTAAATAGTCATCAACCACGGAACTCCTAGCGTGGATAAATGCTGAAGATTGTCGTGACGGTTGTAGGACACGAGAAGTTTAGATTTTCGCTTTAAAGATATAGCTAGAGTTGAATCAAGAGATTTCAACTATTAAAACTTGCTCTCACCGGACAGCGAGTGCAAAAATAATCAATTAACAATGGGTAATAACGAATTAGGTAGAATCAATGAATAAGGTGATGAAACTTATAAGCACTAAACTCGTGCTCCGAAATTTGATGATAGTATTGAGAATACTCTCCTTCACATATTAAACATGTAATTCAATTCATGACAAATATGGCTAAGAATCTGATTTCAAATAGATTAAATTTGTAATTCGGGACTCGTGAAATGGATACCATCGTTCTGTACACTAACTTTAATTGTAATTGAGTCTGTATTAACTTATAAACCGAACTATAATAATGCGTAAATTAGCCATTCATCTCAATTGTTCAAAAAATCGGGGACTAGGTTGTTCTGCAATTAACTGAATTGGGTTAAGTGTGAATCTTGAAGTGGGGCCATTCTTTGTGGGAATGGATCAAGTCTCACGCTGCTTGTAGAATTGGTGGAATGTATAATCCACTCATCATAATGGAATGTCAAATACTGAAGAACTAATCATGAAATCGTGACATTCGTGTCACAAAAAATATATAAATTCTGCGTAAAGATCGACCAGTCGCTCGCGTATAACCTTGGTGGATGCATTATCGACACGTTACATTAATCACTTTCTTCTTCAACACCAGAGATGAGTTTAGTGGATTGGGAGCTGACATAACGTTTATAGTAGAAGATACGATATATTCCGCCTGTGATGCCTCTCTCAAGTGAATTTGGCTTATCAACTGAGTTCTGCAATAAAGCATTACACGTTTACCTTAGAAAATAAAATCATTATGTTTTTTAGAAACAACTACATAAATCAATAGACAGAAATGTAAAGCTAGGCTCATTTTCCAAATATATATAAAACAGACATGTAACTAAACATGTATTATTGCCTGTGTTCAGTTCAAATTTTTGTCTGATATGACGAAATATCAATTAAAAAAATGAGCGAAATATGCATGAGTTGTTATACCTATTCAAAAAAAAGTCATTAGAAATAAGGATTGATATAATTTACTATGTGAAGCATTTCGCAGCATGAACATAGATAGAGATAATATAGAAAAATATCATCTCAATACTGGCATTATCAGCGCTCGCTGATAGATGAATAAATCGAGTTCTGATATATCCATAAATATCTACTCATAGACTAATAGGCAATGTATTTTATTTCTCTTCTCCACTAGCTATTAGTCGATGGTATCGGCAGCGGCTTCAGTGTTAAGGGTGGTCCTCGACCACTCACCGCAAGTCAATAGGATGGCGAATTTCAATAAGTTAAAATACTTGTCAAAGGGATATAACAATCTTCCTCTCTTGTTGCGATTTGAATAACAATATAACCAGACATTTCTCATCTCTATTCTTGGCGCCTGATATTTTGACTCAAAGAGTAGAACTACATACAATGGGGAGGGCCAGTACGTCAGAGGATAAATACTCGGTTAAATTAAATTCTGAAACACAACTAACACAAACCAATTTTACACTAGTCATTCTTTTGGGAGATACGTCCCGTGTACTATAAACTCAAAGACTCATGTATGACGTAGGTGGAGACCTAAGACAAGAACCACTTTTAAGGACTAGCAAGAACAGATCGATAGAATAATCTCTGCAGCGAAGGCCGTTTCTGATAATGAAATCCTATCACTTCGCGTCATAATAACTCCTATTCGAGAGACAGCCGAGTTGTTCCCGTCCACCCTCTATTGTCTGAAAGGCCTTCATGTATAAATGTAAAGTTTAATTGTGTAAGAATGCCTACGCCAACAACGGAATTGAAAGTTTCGGCCAATCCATCTTTGCAGATGACTAAACAATGTGACGTGAATCAAACACGGTGGATTGAGATTTTTCCCATTAAATTGAAACAAGCCCGTCTTGGGATACCGAGAAATTGAAGGTATACTTCTACGTTTTCAAAGCTGGCACGGTGATTCCATGGGGAGGCAAAAAAACATCCCAGATGGCGTTTCCTCCTAAACGGCATTTTTGTTTTTTCAACGAACCATGAGTCAGGTTTTTGTGCATTGCTATAGCACCATGACCTAATGTTTCGAGAAAACAGCTATGTTTTTAAATAATTTAACTTATAAGTAACACTGTTCCAGTAATTTGTGAAAAATTAACCTTTTACGATATTTGAAGCATTCCAGCGTTTGGAACCCGAATCTATGTTTTTGGAACGCTTGACTGCAAGTTTAATTGTGTACGTGAGGACTTCAGTCGATGCAATCATAGAACGACCTGTCCAAGAAACGAACAGTGAAGTACCATTCGTTGGACTAAGAATCTCATTATGACTGATGTTAGACGGCCTAACAACTCTATACAATCAATAAAAGCAGATTCTTATGTTATAAGAGGATATGAAAATGAACAGTGTATTATCGCCTCAATTTACACAGACCCCACAGTTCGATAGGCCGTTATCGGAGATGTATAATTACCGACCAGGACTCAGAATATCAGATACTGAGAAAATGATCTATATTCAAAGGATTTTTATCAGGAAAAAACTGCGCTGCAACAACCACTGGACTTTGTAAAGGAAATCGAGGGATAATATCTATATCGGTAGCTCGGAATTTACCTCCTGACTGTATGTCTCCGACAGTAAATTTGGGCACCGTTATCAATCGGAAGAAAATACAAAAATAGAGGAAAATACATTACTTGTTTAAAAAAAAACAAAGCCTAAAAATTCCCAAAACCACTGAGGCTTTTTCCGTTCTCAGTCGTTATCAGATTTTGTAGCTGGTACATTTTAGATGAAGGCAGTTTGTCTCGTGGTATTTTTTTAATATTCAATCAAGATCCGGCTTTTAGAAAAAAAATTATCATTTCCATCGACGCATGTTAAGTAATGATTAATTTTGAAAATCCAAGAGAGAGAGAGAGAGAGAGAGAGAGAGAGAGAGAGATGAGAGAGAGAGAGAGAGAGAGAGAGAGAGAGAGACTAATAATTGAAATGGTTGATATCTGGTATATCGAGTGTAATTAAAGATAAGTAGTTATTTCTAATCAAACGAACTCCAAAGCAAACATTGTCGCTCGCTGGACGGGGTGATGCTGAACCGACCAGCGGCGTGCACTCCGTCCTCGACCTCAGTTTGTTTAATGAGCGATCGTGTCATTGAGATGAATGGGGAAAACGTCTTATGGGCAACACTCATTGAGATTAATAGCAAAATATCTGATGGGCAACAAAATTTGCCTTTTTTTAATACGCTCTATCGCTTGAGAGAAAGATAACTATATCGCATTATGCTTGCATTGTGCAACAGATTCAGCACAACATCTTGGCTCCAAAGAGCAAGGATATGCGGCCTCAACAGGGAAACACATAAAACTGTATCAAATATTTATTTTTACGAGTGTTTTACTGCCCCTTAACAATGAGGCAGTTACGATTTATTGATTGATAATTGGAATTTTCACTGTATATGTGTTAATTTGAATGGCGGCATTCAGCACACACATAAGCGGCCCCGGAGTTATGATGGTGGACGCTGATCAAACGACATCTTAATTCTTTGTCTTTTTTTGAATATCAATGATCGATAAAACGCAATAAAAGCAGCAGATATTCTAATAAAAATCTTGCTATACTGTAGTTAAATGATACTTTGATGAGAGTGCGATTGGGGTATTAAGTACGGATTTTCATACTTTGCAGACATGACCCAATTAAATTCTCGTTATTTGATCTAAACGTGAACAGATGTCAATCCCGAAATGCCCCGGTCCGAGAGGACTATTTCACAGTATAGTAATACCCTCCTCTCATACAGTCCCTGCACCGACCACTCTCATAAAGAACGGGTGCTTGTCCAGGCTGAACAAACCGGCATTGAAAATTAAATAAAGGGTTTGAAAACATTCATTCTGAAGAGCTTTCAAACAAAATTAAAACTTGTTGAGGGTAACAGACGTGATTCGGGCAACTAATAATCGTCTGCGCTTTCTGTTTAGAACCCGGATGACCGCGTACGAATATTCGCCATCCTTGACATCGTATAATTTTTTTTTTTTTGGTAGGAAAAAATCCTTAGTCTCGCGGAAGTGAAATCTTGAAATAAGTATGACGATTGTATGGGACTAAGGACTTAAAAGAGCTGTCATACTAGCTACAAAGAAGAGGGGGCCTAGTTGTCCCTTTAAGTAAAGTTATCAGGATATTGCGGTTTTCTCACCCCGCATGTCGATAACAAAATCCCGTGTCAACGGAATCTAACGAAATCAAGGGCATTTTTGCGTTGTCAAGATATTTTGAAAGATTTCCCAGGAAAGGCATGAACCATGTTCTTTTTTATCTTCCAATGCATTTTGTTTCTGGACGAATTTGAATAGAGTCGCACTTTCATAAATTCTTTGAGAGTTGTCGTTTCTATTTGTGCGAAATAATCGGATAATCCCTTTGCATGGGGCCGTTGTAGATCCCTTGTTCATCTTTCATTGTTATTAAACTTTTATCTTTTATTGTATTTATCAATGTCGTCTCCGACAGGTAGAATAATTTTTGCAGTGGCATTCAGAAAAGAAAAATCTATATATGCGAATTAACCCATTTGCTTCTTTAGAGCATAAAATAATTTTTGTTTTTTGTTGGTGTCAAATGTTCTTTTAATAACAAACCACCAATATGCTAGAGCTTAATTACAAAAAAAAAGAACCCAGTATCTTCAATCATGTTATAGAAATATAAGATGGCAATGGGGATTTTCACGACCAGGAGACGAAAATCTGTCAAAAACTATTCAAGATTAAACCATCTCGTTCCATTATCTGTGTTCGGATAATGCATCAACTCTCATATTTCATATATTGTCCCGACAAACAAAAGATGTCTCGGACAATATGTTATAGAGAGTTGGATGCAATAGGAGAAAGATTGATGAATGGAAGGCTCTAATAACAAACTTAATGAAATATTTGAATAACTGATTCAATTTGTAATACAATATTAGAATTTACTTTTTCTACCGCTTAAATAATCCATGGAGGGTTATGTAAGTCTGTCCAAAACCAATGGGAGCAGTGCCATTTGTAAAGGAATAATGGAACCTTGGGTTAAATACCCGTTTCCTATTTTTTGAGGTTCTCCGGCACACAATGGACGAGATGTTTACAAAGTGATGTGTAACATCGGTGAATATGAATTATTAATTGTTCAACTTTGTCAACATGCATTCCCGCGAGTCGCGATCAACTGGTACGACTTCGTGATTCCATTGTAAGAATACGCCAAAGTTTCCCTTTCCATTACATTGAATATTCGTCTCTTTTATGTTCTCAAACATTTTCAAGGGTTTTAAAAACAGATAATGGACCCCTCTTCTTCAATTTTTGTGATGGGCTCGGCGATGCT
Organism: Ostrea lurida; assembly: GCA_903981925.1. Lineage (NCBI taxonomy): Eukaryota > Metazoa > Mollusca > Bivalvia > Ostreida > Ostreidae > Ostrea > Ostrea lurida. Next base: position 15,885 of record CAJDSM010034397.1, read on the forward strand.
CGGGGAATACTAAATGTTTGAGAAGATTGATTGTTTCATGATGAAAAAAGTTAGCTCCGTAACATTACGAGCTAATTGAAAATCAGATTGACAACAGCTATCAAAGACATTCGTTCGGGGAAAACATGTTTATGAAATTTGTTCAGTTAGATGAATGTGATCTTGCATATATTGAATTTGATTTCCGATGTTTAAGTCCGCCATATTTCAACTGCACGCCACACCCTGTATCTTTATTTTTCTGCAAAAAAATGTCTCACTGCTAAGGAAGACCTTATTCGCAAACATTAACGATTTCATGGANCAAAAAAATAAATAAATCAAAAACGTTTCATTGCTAAGGAAGGCCTTATTCGCAAACATTAACGATTTCATGGAGATTTCAAATATTTCTCTCTGTACTTTTCACCTGGTGCTCATTGAACTCATTTTTCATCTTTTGACGCCATCTTACTTCTGCCTCTGAATTATCCGGTGTCATCAAGACGTTTGTTGTATAGCATGAAGAATAAAAAGGAACAGAAATTCGAGAACCCAGCGTTTAATCAGTGGTTTAGCGCGTTCTTCTTCGGAGGCAAATCTTAGTATTGGACACAAAGTTCTTCGATAACATCAAGTCTCTGATCACACGCCTGTGGGTGTATTGTGAATTTTGGTCTTGGTTATGCGGGTGCTTGGTTGGAGGGTATCCGCCATTTCGCTCGCTCTGTAATCAGCGGCGTCGATGGTCCTTTACGATATTTGATTTCTCTGCTATCAACAATAGCAAATGATCACGGGAATATGACCAAAAGATGAACTTTGTTGCAAGTCCTTTTAACATGCTCACAGACATTGGCAAGTCGTATTGAAACTTAAATATCCAGTTCTTATTGGCAGTTTTACGCGATCGTACGTTTAGGATTTATAGGTTGGGCGTTTTATTCATACACACGGATTTAGTAAATTATGGGGTAGTCATTTTAATTGGTTGTTTAAAGTTAAGGCTTGCCAGAACCCATATGACCTTATATTTTCCTGGTTTTGTTCTAACCATATACAGAAAAATCTTCTCTCGTTCAATTTCTTCCCCGCATCTGAAGTTTATTTTATTGAAAATTCTGTCTATGTTATAGAGATTCGTTGATAAAATTCTTCCAAAGTGTTGAAAGAAAACACATGATATTGTTATAGGAGNTTGAAGTTTATTTTATTGAAAATTCTGTTTATGCTATATAGAGATTTGTTGATAAAATTCTTCGGAAGTGCTGAAAGAAAACACATGATATTGTTATAGGAGACAAGAGCGCGTTTTCGTGTATTGAAGATAAAGCCGTTTGTCTAATCTTACATTGAATTGCACGAATACTTTATTCCATAACATTCAACAATTTGTATTGTTACAGCGTGTAATGTCTGATTTTATCAGCTAAATGTTCTTTCTGTCTCTGCCTTGTTTTCACTCGTTGGATACCGGTTGATATATACTTATATCTAGCGCTATCTTTAATAAGTTGCGGGTCTAAGTGCAAATAACAGGGGAGTAAATCTTATCCTTGGCGGCGCCCATCTCATAATGGCGAAAGAAAAGAATGGACGGATTTGAGTAAAAGTTGAGTAATGTTATAATTTACGGAATGAACTTACTAGACGGGAGTACGTATGCTCTGCTCCCGACACGCTAAATTGTTGTCGGTCCACCGAGCACTGGAATTTAAAAATAAAATTATTTTAAATATGTAGTAGAAATCAACATCGATTTGCTTGTTCTTTTTTATGACTCAGCGGACCTTTTACAGATGGGGGAGTATTCTATTAGTTTGAAATTTTAATAAAGATGAATATCTATTAAGTGAATATTAAATTTTGAAAACACATTTAAAACGATTTTCTCTCGGTAACACACGCAACATACAACATGGGAAAAAACCCCAGAAATGGAAGTCCGCAAACCAATTTATTTTATTGTCTTTGGACAATTTCTTTTTCCTCACCCATGTTTTTTTTTCTATGGAAGGATGCGTCGATAATTAGGCCTTTTAATTGCGAGGTTCCAAATTTTATTGACACCATGAGTTGAGCAAGTGCAGTTGTATTGTGTAAATAATCTTTCTAGCACACATGTCGGCACATTGGCTTAATATGAGGAGAGACCTATGATTATAGTTCGAACATGAAATATTGTCAACTTAGAAAGGAGATTAGAGGGAATCTAGATTATTCCAAAATGGAGAGGGAAAAAGAAAACATCGCCTGAAAAGATCCATCATGGCTCAAGCTGAGGTGATGAGAGCCAATATTCGATAGAAAATACTTTTTTACACGTCTGTGGATTGATTTTCTGTCCTAAGATTAGAACAGCAGAGTAGGTAGAGATTTGCAAAGAATAAACAATTGTCTTGATCAACTATTATCAGAGATCTGCAATATTCGAATCATATATATACTACTGTTTTCTTACGCCACTTGTTCATCTATGCTGATTGTGCTTCCTGGTAAATATGCCACAAGAAAAAACGTTTAGGAGACTAAGTGGTTGAATGATAAATATCTTAAAACAAAACAAAAAACCTGGCAATTCTCCCTAGGTGGGCTTTTGAAGTGGCAGCCATCACTCAGCAAATGCTCTCTGTATTTTCTTTATTCTGACAACAGCAATGTTCAGCCATGTAGCTATGTCTATAGAATTCAAATAACTTTTTTTAGAAAGAATTTGATGATGCTGTTGGATAGTCTGTCCTCCATGCTTTTCAGGACTTTAAAAAAAAAAAAAAAAATTTTTTTTTTTTTTTCTTATTAAAATATACTTTTTATTTTTTTTACATTTGATTATATTATGTAGATATATGCCTCTGACATATGTATATTTGTATTCATTTTTATGTTCCTCATGAGCGAATAAATTGAACTTTAACTTGAGATGTACATAGTGATTCTGTATCTATATAATCTATAAAAAAAATCAATTACAGTGACAGTCTAATAATTGGCTATAGGGCTAAATAAAAAAAAAACTATCAACAGGAAATTGTTGCTTTTCTTCAAATACCAGACAAGGCCTATATGATATTACAGAATGCACGGTATTTGATATAATAAGACTTCTATAATATGAAGACACTTAGTCTTGTTTTATTTCGCAGATTTTGTTGATGATAAGTAATGGCCATAAACATGTCACTGGCTTGGATCTATAAGGGTATAAACTGCGACGCTTTACACCGACATATTTCACAATGCGCGTTATCGCTTCATGAGAAAAAAAAAACATGCCGGCGTGATGTTGTAGTTCATAGGTTTCTTTATTTTTAAAAATAGTTATATTTCTTATATTTTACATTCTACTTTCATTCCTATTGGAATCTTCAGCCGATAAAATGGATGCATCGTTTGTTATCTTCACCTTTTCACGTACTATATTTTTCATATTCATACGCGCATCGTTATGCTAAACTCCAACAAATCGTCGATTTTTCTGAACACATTTGTAAAATTAGAGTTTCTGTCAAGTTATTGAAATGTACTGTATTGTGACTGTAAATTATGCTGCAATGGCTTGTCAAAATGAGCTTTAATGGAGTCTAACAAACAATGATGGATTGAGAAAAAATGAGGGTTTGTTGTTAGAACGTGTAAGTCTGACGAAGCATGCACGAGCTTCCCATCACAATCTGCAGAGTAAATTAAAACAGGGGTTTTTATCTCGCTGAAGTTAATTGGGTGTGATAAAATTAATTTATCACTTTAGACTTTATCAGGTGGAGGTCGATAAAAATATATCCGAACGTCTTGTTTCAAGCAAACCGATCCGACTCCCGGGTGCAGTTTTGTTTACATTTTTGGAAGATTCAGCGATTGTAGTTTTTGATAAGTCTGCATTTCGTCATGCGTCATAAACTTGTCATTTGCGGTCATTAGCCGGACCATTAATATTTTCAAATCCGACAAAATACCAACTTATTTTTTTGTTGATTTGAATGAGAAGGGTGCATGGAAACTTGGACCATTACGCATCGTTCAAAACATGAAATTTAAGGTATGTCCACGAACACCAATCAAGAGGAAATGCCGTGTCATTGATACGCATAATTTTTAACCACACAAAAAAGTTGTCGCGGAA
>CAJDSM010034403.1:10357-20635 GCA_903981925.1 Ostrea lurida
ATACTTGTGAGGGCAACCAGAGTGGTTTCTAACAAAATATGTATCTTGTTTCCCAAACATATGTGCTTCTCAATTACAGATATCCCAGTGGGTTTTCCTGCCTAATATGATAAAAGACGATTTCCTGATTTTTTCCCATGTTTTTCATCAAAATAAAATGATAGCACACTGAATAGAATTTTATTTTCATTGTATTCATCTGCTACACATTCAATACAAATAGTTTGTATATGATGGAAGGGTTAGGACAAAAAAGTATTTTTCCCTTCTTTCAAAAACAAATCTAAAAACATTTCCTAAAAATAAACAGTTGAAGATATTGTGTTTAGGCTGTTGCCATCTTAGTCACCACCTATTTTCACTTCTTAGGTTTGACGAGGCCATGCCACTAGCAGTGTGGGAAGGAGTGAGTGAAAGGGTGTGAGTGAGGATGACAGGGGGTGTGAGTGAGAGAGAGAGAGAGAGAGAGAGAGAGAGGAGAGGAGAGAGAAGGAGTATGTGTGGAGGAGTGTGTGAAAGAGAAGGAGTGAGTGTTGTGTGAGTGAGAAAGAATGGGTGTGTAAGAGAGAGGGAGAAATTACATGGAGTAGTTTGTAGGTGCAGCGCGGAGCTAGCTCTGAAAGTAGGCGTGTATATAGAGTTTGTGGATATTTGTGCACCGCCTCCGCTTGTAGGCCTACATGTACCTCTTTATGTAATATTTATGAAATGCAAGAATAGGCTCATTATAAGTATGTCGAAGGTTTGAAAAAAACAGTTTCAGAATAGAATGTGATGTGGGTTTTTTTAATAAGAGACATATTACGGATACACACACATGAAAACACACAATATTTTAACAAAAAATCAAAGTTTAGGTATTTGGACTGCATGGGTGGTCGTCTGGCTAACAAGCGTGCAGCGGCGACTAAACTTGCCGTCACAAGCCTAATGAGGCTTTTTGATTTAGCCTTGATGGGACATTGTTTTGAAGCCTAATTTTGGGCAAAAGTAAGTAAGTAAATTTTATTTAAAGTCGGCACTGTGTACATGTACATATATAACAAATAACATGAGCTCTTTAACCGACTATAGTACCAACTTGATGGGACATTGTTTTGAAGCTTAATTTTGGGCAAAAGTTTTCCCATATGTCCTGTACATAATACATTTACACATTTTAAAATTAGATTTTTTTGTCAGGCCATCGTATGCTTCCCAGATGGCAATCCTTTGGTATCGAACTGGTTGACAGGTGCTCAACATGTATTACTCAATATGAGTTTGTTTTTTACTAATTGTAATACGTATCATGGATGAGTGGGACGATGTAAAACATAAACAAATTTCTATAAGTTGTAATTTATAGTTTATGAACTATTTTAATACGCGTAAGAGTATAGTAGTTGTTTGTTCGTAGTATATAAAGCACCGGCCAAGGTAAATTGGTCATCGACGAGCAAGCGTTTTTGTTTGTGTCTTTAAAGACATTTAAATTGCATGTATTACTTTTGTAGGTGGTATTTGAAGTACCATTTACATGTCTACTTCCAGTTCCTCGCTACTAAATAAAATCGCGCAATTGATTGATTGATTGATTATTGTTTATATCCCACTTTAGAATCTTTCACCCATATGGAGACGTCACCACGAATCTAAACTGCTATTCCGATTGCCTGCTAATGTGATTTTTGATTCGCTCGTACAGATAACAGTCCTGTTTACAACATACACCTAGATCTAGTCCAAAGTAGACATATATAAGATTATATATTTCTATATAATATAGCTAGCAGGCAAATTTTACATGTTACATCCTTCGTTGATTGTCTTTCAGCCAGATATAATATAATAATATAATTAATGTTAGCCTGAGCGTAATATTTTTCATATTGGGTATAGATTGCCTCCATTAATATTTTAGTGAATTGTGAGAAAACTCTCATAGCAGTTCACACCTTTATAGCAGCTAAAAATACAATTAACTTTTAGATACAATACCGTGTTATTTCACAAATGTCTATTTCGAAAAGTATATCATCAAATCAATGGCTTTGTTTTTTTGTCTCTGAATTTCGGATAATATGCACATGTCGACTATCAACTCAGCAGATACAAGTAGGAGGCCTTAACACACTAAAACATAGGTCACTCCTCGCACCACAGTCACACTACAGATACATATAGGCCCCACCCGATTTAACAAATAATCTAAACACATATACACATGCAATCACAGTAGGTGGCCCGCCGCACAATATCATTCACCCACTCCATAAAACATATCTCAACCTCGCCCAGCCTCATTTTGCGGGGAACAGTTACTCCTCACCCTCACTTCCATAATCACACACTACAGGTGCCTCTCTTCTCTACATCTCAATATAGAATCCAACGCCAAATACTGCGCTTTACACTTCAACCTATCTTCAATCACAGTCGAATTCACAACACCACGCCTCACTACTTTCAAGTCCAGAGAGATAGGAGGGTTTAGATTCTACCTATTTCTCTAATGTCAATCACAACGTTGGATTTAATAGAAAAGTCTGCTTTTTAAAAGGCTAGTAAATTCACTATTAATAAAGGGGTTAAATCTTGAAGCTCAGAATTTTATTCAGTTAGTTAATATCGGCAGAACAGTTTTATGTGTATGATAAGCCTATTCAAAATGTTGATTGGTAGAAAGAGTTATTGAAGAAAAGACAACATGGTTTAATAAGATTTTTCACCATTAGATAGACGATATGCAAATCTGATACTTGCATACCACACTATCAGAGCATATCTTAAAATACCATACGACCCATTAGACTTAAGCAAAAGTAGTATTACGAGAGGAACTGGCAAAATTATAATTGCTTGTAGTCATCTCTTGGTATAAACTTATGGGCGTATAATGGCCAAGCACGTTTGCCTTCAATATCATCATTGAGTAGTGTGCAGTTATGTTATTCTCCATACTGAGTCAGATTCAATGATCGCACAAAACAATGTAATACATAATTACAATACAGTCAATCGTGATCAGAAGAATATACTTTCGTGTCAGTCTGAATCCAATTTTATCTTGTATTTTGGGATCATTTTCTATTTTGGATTTTAAATATGTTCGAGCTGTGGTGCCTAAAATAAACTTAGTTAGGACTACTTGTTATGGTAATTATTACTTTTACTAACTAGTCACTGAAGACAGGATACCGATCTGCTCACTTACGCGACTTGTACGGTTTCACAACAATCACCACACGTTCTTCGTACTAATCTATTAAGTAGCGCCTAATCTATCAAATTTCGAATTCTTTCTTTCTTTTTACTGTTACATAATAGTGGCCCCCTCGCAGTCTCTTCTATAACACCCTCGCTGACTAGATACCAATACTTAACTATATATATAAAAGGGGGTCTTCATGGTACTTACAGTTACTGAGCTATTTCTATGTTTCAATTGAGGTTTAGAAGATTCTCATAAAGGATATAATCTTATTGTCCTTTTAAGAATGCAATAAGCCACGGTCTCATGATTCTGTTCTTTAATTTCTTGCTGTTCCTGCAAAAAACAATTCTCATCATTGAAACCGTATTGCCGTGCCCTTGAGTTGGACTACAACGTGAGATTCATTTGGATCCGAGACAGTGAATCCTCTAGCGTGACATCTAAGTTATGCAACCCCGTACCGCACCTGAAAATAGCATGGTTACCCAGAAAATGCTACTTTAAATATATTCCACTAGGAATCATGTCAAATTGAATCTTTCGGAATCTTACAGCAGAGTTTAGCAGTTTTGACAAATACAGTCATTGATGTAGTTCGCTTGACTAAGTTTTCATTGACCTACCTGATCCATTAACGTTAGATTCGAAGTATGGGCTAGATGTATGTAGCTTGTTTGGGTACGTTTCCGTTTTTCCATAAGCATTCAGAAAAGATTAATTTTCATTTGTTTTATCACAGTTCGTTGGAACATTATCTAAAACAGGTTTCTTCAGTTTGTATTTTCAACCAAATCTCATTTTGTGTGTTAAAACATGGTTTTATTTTTTTTTGCGCTTTGTTTCAAGCATCATTCTTTATGTAATATTCACAAATCATAGGCTCGAGTCTTTCTGTTTATCATTTGTGATATGAATTGTAGGGTTTTTGTTAATTTTCTTGTTATCTCTCAATGTAACGATTCCTAATTTTTATTGCTGACCTTAGATAATACTCTCATAAGTGAGCATTGTAAACCATTTACTATAATGGAATCTAAAATGATTTGACATATTTTTGATGCTCATGATACGATGTCACATGCACCCTTTAATAAAAATAAGAACCTTATAACTAAAATTTATTATTTTATAGTAGTCACAAAAAGGCAATTGTGCAAATGTATTAGAATTCCGTTACCTATGCTAAGTTTCGCCCTCTCCTTAAGACGTATGTGAGAAATTCGAAATAAAGGGACACTTCCATACGATAATTGTTTTTTTTTTTATTCTAAATGCAACATAAGGATATAGTTCGTGCGTTTTTTACAAGGTAAGATTCCACCCTCAGGAATTATAATGGATATATTTATTGTGTGCAAAATTTTTTAATAAATTGGTTCTTTTTCTAATGGATTATGATAAGGTTAATCTTGTTTTTAATTTATGAAGAAAATAGTGTATGTTGCCACTTTTTTTTGAGAATGTCAGACTATATGATGAAAGACATAAAAGTGTGGGAAAATCACACATTCTGATAGATTTTGTTGTGATGAAAAGACTTGAATACCCATAGTAAAATAAAAGACAAATTTAATACATAAATGTTAGGCAGTTTAGAAAACATGCCTATTATCGGTAATATGCATATTTATGTGCACTCAATAGGAAATCGATGTGGATACTCATCAAGGTAAGAAAATTGCCACACCTAGGAGTTATCTGCCCTTGACAACTATTTTTTTCGTTATAATTAATTAATTAGGGTACCTGATAACGACCTAGTCGAACCTTGGATGCGGTGCTTACATATAAAATGGTGCAATCGTAATCTCAGTTTATATCCTTGATTAATCAGGGCCTCATGTTGTGGTAAAGTTAAGGTGCGATGTATGGGGACGGTAGAGTCACTTACAAAGATGGCACAAATAATCAGCATATTTTACTTTGAGGGTTCAACTGAATAATAGTTAAAAACGTTCTTATCTCACAAAATCACGATACAGCCTGCTAAGGTTCGTTCTTAAGGTCTCCGGAGAGTCTTATACCTCCCCGGAGTGAATGGGCAAATTCCATATTAAAAGACGACCCTCCAGCTTTTCTAATAATTCTGCAATCGTGCAAAGTTTTTAATACCAATAAAGTACTTTATATATGAAAATATACCTCTCGATGAACATCATAATGAGGGTTCGGTCCAACCTCTAAACTGATTTCTTTATAGAGTGCCCAGCCAGAGTACGTTAATTCTTATATTGGAGATTTAGTTTCTCGCAGATCAGACCGACTAATTGTTCAAAAGATCCGGACCTGTGACGGACTAAGCGAGTTCCCAGCGCTGTACCCACCTGAACCGCAGACCTGTTCTAACTCAGCTGTCCAATCTCTTAATCGTGGATGATGTCTGTGACGTTTTACCGTCAGAAATACTGGCGGTCCCGGACCAACGGGTCTGTACCTTCAATTTACCCTAATCCATGTAAAATCTATAAATCAGTATACGTATCATCTTATATTTCCTTTTTTGTTCGTAATTTAATTTATCTTTGGTGAGATTATTGTGTGTTTATATGCTCTCTGCGTTGTTTGCTTTGGGTTGTTTGTGTGGATTTCCGCGAAAGTATAGACCAGAAAAATTGGCATATTTCATAACAGCCTCACTTTATCTACATGAATGATCACAGTGATAGGTTCTATTCCAGGGTTGTCGACTCTTGTGAATTAATTGAAAGTCTGTACGAGCGCTGGTCTCGCCAAATTTCACGGATGGCGAGTACCTGAGTGTGGACGGATTGGCGGTGTGGTGTGTTCGTACGGGATGTACAAATCCCACGGTTCAAAGGTACTATTAAAGCTGCATCAAATTGTTTTGTATACGTTGTTGGCATATGGGCTTTAAAGTTTTCGTTGGTCCGACTTTTACCAAGTTTGCGCGGGTTTTATTGGCAATATTTGTTTTTTGTCGGACTAACATGTTGCTCTAGTCATATAGATTGAACGTGTTTTACATGACTAACGTGCTATATTCCTTTTAGACGGCGGAGTAAGCAAAATGGTTGGTTCCGATTGCATCGTGTTTCATTAGTTTGTATAATTAGAATCTCCGGGTCACCGCCAGGTGCCCCCTCCCTCTCTTGACCAATACGCTCGTGTCAATGAGATGCCGCGAGTGATGCGGCCGGGTCATCTATCGGAATGAGACCGAGAAAAAACCCACTGCAGGCCGATAATGATGTTAAACAACAACTATCACTCCCCTATACAGTGGCCCCTCTTAATTCTTAATCAGTATTGGTCCCCTCGCCTCCCCACCCACACCCTTTATATACGCGTTCGGTCGGCCTCCGACCCTGATCTCGCGAGAGAAAGGCACTATGTCGGTACTCATTTGCGATCCAGGTAACAAACTCTACGACACACTCGCGATTCTGGTGCTTCTTTGGTCTTCTCCCTCCTCTGTAGCACAGCTTAGAGCCCCAAGACATTTAGTCCTATTCTTATATTTTGTTCGAACCGCCGTGTCGACACCCGGTCTTCATGCACTCGACTCCATGATCTATTATCAGCCATGTCCTGTCGCAGCGCGTTGCGTGCTCTGGCACCAGTGCCATAGCCTTTCAATGTACTCTTTATAGTACCCATCCCTCATTTGTGTCCCTGTCAAACTCCTGATACGACCACGCCTCTCATGTATTCCAGGTCGTCTTCTTTCAGCCCTCACAATCTAGGCTCTTTCTGTCTCTCGCTCTCTGTCGATCCGTGCCGTGACCTACGCATTTCCTAGTGTCCTCTCTACGCTTGTATGGTGTGTTGCTGTCCCCCCCATCCGTTGTTTGCCTCCTCTTGCGTATCTTGTCCTTAACGACGGCACATCCATCGAGGATTCCCTCTAGAGCCACTACCTCTGTTTTGCTAGTCCACACGCCTGTTCCGGCTTTCATTGCTGCGCATCAATCTTGGTTTCTTTTCTCTCGCTCACTTATTTGTTTCCTAACACGCACTGTTGTTTTTATCAGGTTCTTATTACCCTTTCGCATTGCACAGCGATATGGCGTCTGCCCCGGCCGTGCGATGTAGGGCTAACAAGTTGGTGTAAAGGATTACGGTGTGCCCTTTGCTAGTGCTTTTCCATTCACGTCATTATGCTCATGCGCTTTCGCAACGGTTTCGGGGCCACTACCGGCCTCGCTCCGGCCGTCTTTCTTGACCCTCTTGCCTCGTCCTTTCCGCTGCCATTAGAGAGCGCCATCGCAACTCTATACCATTCGAGACCTACCACAGCAGATTGATCTTTCCAGTTTCCTCTCCTTCGATTGCCTTTAGCGTGTTACGACACCGCTGCCTGCCACCAAAAACCAAATCATAACAGTCCCTGTGCCCTTACTGCTCCCGGAGCAGCAGAGCGGCGGTTACGCCAATCTTTTGTTCTTTTCCTCTGACTTCTCTAAACGCGCAATAGTTATGTCGGCTTGTCCTGTGGCTCTTTGTTCTACTACAGCCTTCATACCTTATTTTTGTCCCTACTGCTTCGGCCGTATTGATTTGTGTGTGACTTTCTTCTCCAGACTACGCTAAATATGCCATGTCAACATTTCAGCCAGTGCAAATCGGATCATCTGTACCTTGAGGTAAAAACACCATATTTCCGGCCACTGAGAAGTTGCACTTTTGTTTCCACTGGGATAAATTTTTACAGCGGTTGTTGCACAGGGTGAGGTGATACTATTCTCTACGCCAGCCCGATTTTTACTCTTTCTTCCTCCCTGACATTTTAATCGGCACACTGCACAGTTACATTGAGTTATCTAGCGTGACGACTTTCCGTTGTGTTCTGCTTGCCAAGCTCACACAGTTCTCGGTTTCACTTCTAACAAGTTTGATCTTGCATACCTAGCTCTCCTGTGCACTGTGGTCTCTTGCCTATTGCTATTGCTTTCATGCTCCGCGCATGTTACGGCCCCTTGTCCCGTAGGGTTTAATGATGGGCGGGCGTAAATAACACCTTCTTCCTACAACTCCGATTTTGGCCAGGCAGCTTAACTTCCTCTCAGGTCCTCTTTCTGTGATCCGTCTATTCCCGGGGCACGACGACACCATAAGGATCGCCCCTGGCACTCACATGTTGAACATTTTCGGACCACTGGATCTATTCTGCCAACCCTGCCACGAAATACACTCCGATGCTGGCGCAGTACCACATCTTGGTGCAGTTTTCATTAACCCGCCTTGCCGTATTCTTCCACTACTATTGTTTTTTTTTCTTCTCATCTATGCCGTGACCTTCTGCTATCACCCGGATTAAGACCACACAACGTCACTCGTTATTCCTGCTGCACTATTTGTTCATCAATGAGCGTGCGCACGCTTCGTTTATCTCAACTCCACATGCCTATCACACCCGTCCCAGTGCTGGTGACTTCTTCACTTGCGCCTGCCTCACTTCGTGTTTCACTCAGCCTTGGCTTTTCCCCCTCTGCCCTCGGCTAGGACCTTACCCGCTCAGCGACTCGCGTAGCCCTTTGTCTGCGACTTTTGCTTACTGCTAATACTATCAGTCTTCCGATCCAACTTACATTCTTTTACCTTACTCTAGCAATGGGCACTACCTGCCACCCGATCCCTTGTATTCTCATGTCTTTTTCTACTACCGGCTTGAGCCTGGTTGTTTGCTGTTTAAGTCGCCGTCCATAATATGTTCCCCCCTAATGATGGTGCTGCCTTGCACATAGCCCACATGTCTTACCTTCGTGTCGCACCATTCGCTCTTTCCTTCCTTTTCTGTCCGTCTTTTTTTCATGTCTCCTTTGATTCTCCCCTGGACCTCCGCTCTCGTGCTTTTATTTTCTCCTATCCATTTCTTGCGCCCTGCTGCGCTCAAATACTACGCTCCAGCGTACTTTTCACTTCGCTTGACAGCGTCCATTCCCTCCGGGTGCGCAGTCGCGTTACCCTCTCCACGGCCTTTCCACAGCAGAAACGTACGGCATGCCACGCATTCTTAGTTTTCTGCCGCCGGCTTGAACACTTAAATGAATTCCTTGCGCGTCCAGCCGCTGGGCTCGGGCACCAGGGCTTGATCTCTGCGCGTTGTTCACATAGCGTGACCGATCTTCCATACAACCCCTACGTCACGACTGATAACCCTTACCTCCTCTTAGTAATGGAGCTCCCGTTTCCGCCTGTAGTATTGTTGTTTTTTCCTCCGAGATGTCTCATTTAACCTTCTTCTTCAGCTAGATCTTCTTTGTACAGTACAAAATTTCACTCTAGCACACACCGCCCGTCCTGCTGCCGTTTAATGACCCCCCTTTGTATCCGTAGGAGCTCGGGCCTTTTTTGTGCGCAGTGTGCTTGCCGGTGATCGAATGATTTACTCAGAGAGTCCTTGTCCGTCACTCCGGCTCGGTTTCTGTGCTTTCTATGCGATTGCTGTTGTAGGAGAAGTTTATTTATGCTTTTCCTTTTCGGTTTGATTTGATCCCTCGCAAGGGCTACATACTTTAAATTGGCGTGCTCTGAGGGCTTGACTGTATATAAATTCACACAAAACCGCGCGACGACACGTTCGCGGTTATGTGTTCAAGGCCGTAAATCGCAGTATTACAACGTCGTGTCGGCTTTTTTCTGAGTCTTCCCACTTTCACTAATAGAGCAGAAAAAAATACTTAAAGATTGAGGTAGATACCAAAGATTAACCGCGATTTCCCAAAAACCATAAGACTCCACTATAACTTCCACTAAACTGGAATGACATTGACGAACTTTGCGTGGGCGGTTTTAATGTCCAATTACATGCTTTCATCCATCTAAAACAGGTTGAATGGCGCATATTTGATTGGATAGTGAGACGCCGCCTTACGGGGCGCCCTGCCCATTGTTGTCATCTTAAGTCTTCCCCGCCAGGATACAGTACAAACTTGATAATGGGATATATTGGACTTGAGCATCTTATTGCGGGAAGAAGGGTCAAAGGGCTTAATTAGAAACTCTGCACAGTACAATCAATCGCCTCAAGGGGGGTATGTAAGCCGGATAAAGCGAACTAACCGGAATCTATTTCTTTTTTTTTTCTTAATCGTTTGCTTTCCGAAGATGCCCAAAGTCAA
>CAJDSM010034403.1:20660-41115 GCA_903981925.1 Ostrea lurida
CAGGTGGCTTTAGGCGGTCTACACGGTACTTCGAAGTGGCTCGGCCTCGTCGGGTCGTCGGTCGCGCCTGCGTCTGGCTTATATCCACCGTTAGCTTGTGTTTCGTCAGGCGTTAAACGATCGCGCGTTCCGTAGCTTACCTTCAAAAGCTTCTGCGCTCGTTGCTGCATCTCTCGCATGACGCACTTTCTACTTCTGGTTCCGTCAATTCGTCGTATGCCTTCAAGGGCAGTGGTCATGGAATGGCCGCTGACATTTGGATGTCGGTGCGTACACGGCCTGTGCGGGAAGCTCAAAGCGGCTTAGTACACACTCGACTTATAATCCTGCACAGGGGACGATTGATTGCGTTTAAACGCAGCTCGCGCTGATCACCTTGGCCGTCTGCCGTGCAAATTGCCGAGCAAGCGGTTGGTGTACGGTCTTCTCAGCTTGGCATGGTGGTGAGAAGAGCTGCTGCTCTACAAGCTGGGTGGGATATGCTTAGTATGAACAACTTAATCTAGCAGTTTCAATCATCAGATGTTGCTCCTGCTCGCGCGGATTATTTGTCCCATGCTTTAGTTCAGTGCTGAGGGAACCTTGGTAAGGTTGAGACATCTGTAAACTCCTGGCTGGTTACTTCAAGCATATCCGACCTAGCAACCACACAGTTCTCAATTGACACCTGTGTGCTCGAATGTCTATAGACTGCTCTTAAAGACCCCAGAATCCAAGAAACCGGCGTTGTGGGCTTCGTCCGCTGATCGTGACCTGACAGATCGTACGCCTTAGGGGCGCTCGTTTGGTGCGTTTACGGTTGCTATACTTGATCGAGCGTACAGTAACAGCACTGTATCCTACTACTTGCCTTACGCGCGTATTTCAAAATAGTTCACGTGAACCTAGCTTATTAAGCTTACAACCCTGTATCGTAGGCGATCGACGATTCTGTGCTTGCATGTTTTCACGCAGCTCTGTTGCCGCGGCACTCATTCCATGATACGTATTACAAGTGTAGGCTAGAATAATAGCAGAATGCTCATACTTTCGACGATGTGGAACTACATTGCGCTTCGCGCACTCCCCTGTCAACCGAGTCTCGTGGGTCGGCGCGGATTCGATCCAGCACCAAGGCTATCTGGCCATTCTGGGCAAGCATACTCGATGGCTCGCTGGACAAAAAAATTCTAATTGTTCTGTAAAGAAGTGCTGGTAAATGTATTATTGTACAGCGGACATATGGGAAGAACCTTTTGCCCAACATTAAGCTTCAAAACAATCTGCTCCATCAACGTTGGGTACTATAGTCGGTTGAAACGGAGCGTCGATTGTATATTGGTCTTTTTATCATACTGTACATGTACACAGTTGCGCGGACTTTAAGATAACTAGAGCTTTCACCGCTTAGTCGTTAGCTGTGGTGGGCCGCAAGTTAATTACTGCGTCTTCAATCCAAACCCATATCTGTTCTCGTGGCGTCGCCGAGTTCAGAGATGCCGCTTCACAATTCCAACAACAGCGATCTCAGCTTACGGCTCGTCGTCGACCGCGCGCCAATGTTAGGTCGCGCCGCCTTGCACGCTTGCGGTTAGCCCACGTGAGATCGACCACCCATGCAGCTCAGAATTTACCGTTATAGCCGACTTCGTGAGTTGCCTGTTTGCTTTGTCGTCATATAATATTGTGTGTTTTCTGACTGTGTGTCGTCCTATTCTCCGCGTAACCTTATCGTCCTCCTCTGTTAGTTAGAACGACAATCACCCCACCCATGCACGCGATTCCTATTTCTGCACATACTTGTTTTGTTCTTTCCGAAACCTCGGTCGGAACGGCATACTTCTACTACAATGAGCTCTACCTTCTCGGCTCACGTTTCGACAACATTGATTACCATTGTAGAAGACGGTGACCATGTAGGCCGTACGTAATGCTGGACGGCTTGGCGTGCACACATACATATTCCACGCCCAACACTCTCTGTTTAACCTGACCACGCCCCTCACTTTCAGGTAGTCCTACGCTCCCGCGCCGTCGTCATCCTCGTACAAGAGCTACCTCGCATGAATTTCTCCCTCATCTCTCTTACAGCCGACTCGCATTCTCTTCCGACTCAGCACACCATAGCTCACTTCGCGCTCTCTGTTCACAGCACTCTCCACACAGTGACCTCGTGCTCCCCTCTCCGTCTGCCTTCCTCTCCTCTCGTCTCTCTCTCTCCTCTCTCTCTCTCTCTCTCCTTCTCTTCCTGCTTCTCTCTGTCTTGCTCACTCACAGCCGCGCCCGTTCTTCATCGCTCCACTCATGCAGTTCTCCCTTTCACTCGACTTTCTTTCCCACCCACTGCTAGTTGATCTCTCCTTCTCCTTCCTCTCCTACACCTAAAAAAAAACAACATACATACAATTGTTTCCGTCAAGAGCGATAACTCGCATAGCCCGTTAGATGGCAATTCAGTCGCGACTAACTCTGCCAAGGGGGAGATGAGCGTAAGCGAATCAGACACTTGGCTTGCGAAGATGCCATTGCTGATGAAATTTAGGCCTATGCTCGGTGCTTATGATCTTTGAGCAGGAATCTTTATCGTGTCACACCTGTGAAACGGGGCCTCGGTTTTTGCGGTCTCATCCGAAGGAATATCCCATTTAGTCGCCCCTTACGACACGCAAGGGGCCCTGAGGACCTACTCTAACCTGAATCCCCACGAGGTCATTTTCTCTGGAACTACGCGACAAATGCATTTAGAATTTGGAGGCATAAATTATTAGTTGCACGATACCCGCCCCCTCGACATGGAACCAAGCCATCTTTACTTCTGAGCATCTAGCAGAGAAAAGTTTGGTATATCATGTTGTTAAATCTATTAGCACTAAGATTGACTTAAAATATTCTTTTTCTTCAAAACAAGAAGCTTTATTTTTCTGAATGTATTTCTCTGTGTCCTTTACGTAAAATTACCTTGAATAAGTTTGTTAAACATCATTTATCAGTGGCGGATCCAGGATTTGTCGAAAGGGGGGCCCGGTCCGTTGAAAAAAGAGCCAATAAGCTTAAGATCTGTGATGAGGCCAAAGTGGGGGCCCAGGGGGCGAAGCCCCAGGAAGCTCTCGGGATTTAGAGCTTTTAAAGTTACTTTTAGAGGTTAATTTAGCGATTTATCTATACATAATAATTAAGTTGTGGTACCAAAGGGGGGGGGGCCTCTAAATCCGCCACTGTTTATGATTTCAGGTATTATTTAAATGCAAGCATATTGGAACTAAATCTCAAAAATGTCATATTTATTTTTATCCAGTCTGCTCGTGCATAAGGTATCTAGTTATGTATGTCTATCACAATTCAAACAAAAGGTTCTTTACTCCAGAATAAGTAGAAGACAGACTAAATGCACTTGTATCAATTATGAAGGTATGTAAACAAATTGTAATTTTATTCATTGGTCATGGATTCAAGCAAAACAATGAAAATGTTTCGTTAATTAATTTGTTTGCTTGCATGGGTTTTTTGTTGTTTTTTCAGTCAAAAGATAATACATGTAATATAAAAGCCTCTTCTTCACTGGTTTTTTAAACACTTGCCTTGGACCGCAAATGGAGAGTCATTATTTAGAGTCCCTGATCGACATGTAGGGCTCATGGCGCATATGAGCGGTTGTCATGAGGTGCTTACTCCTCCTACACACATGATCCCACCTTTAGCATGTCCACGAGTCCATGTTTGTCCAACTCTAAATTTTGTATTCTTTATGATAACTATGAGATTAATACTGTTCGTTTTCTTCTCCTTTTTGTTATAGGTTTAACGCTTCACACAAGATTATCTAATAACCAAGCTGCAATAAGTGAATGGAAATATTATTTTTCATTACGGAAGCAATAAGAGAGATGATCACCACACCACTTCAAGTACAGTTCAACATTTTCTATATGAAATAATAATCATTTTCATTCATGTGTTGATTCGATATATCCCAGTGAATTTGCAATAAGAGACACCACGGAGTCTTTCACATCATATAATTTTGTTTGGCATAGCCATTAATGGCAAACTTATAACTCAACTTTATGACAAACAGGCATTAATGGAAAACTTATAAGTCAACTTTATGACAAACAGGATGATTTCAGCTTCTCTATCGTTTTGTAGCAACAATCCATTACCACCTGCATACGATGTTTATTTGGTACGCAAGATCTTGTTCTGCATACGATCAGTTGTTTTTTTTTTAAAAAATCAACGCAGCCTACTGGCAAACAAGTTGATGTTACAGGGGTTTTTAACACACTCGTTTAAAATTAGCGTTTCGTACCTTTTGTGGTCGTTGTAACGATCTAGTTTGTCAATACAACCTGCCAGTGGGTCCAATGTTGTCTGACGTGTTTCATACTAATTGTTAACAGTTCTCTATACACTGATTTTGTAAATAGGTTATTCTCTTTACCTGGCCGAGACAAAGGGCTCACGGCGGATGTGACCGGTTAACGGGGATGCTTACTCCTCCTAAACACCTGATTCCACCTCTGGTGTATCCAGGGGTCCGTGTTTGCCCAACTCTTGTTTTTGTATTCTATTTGGGACTTACGAGATTGATCACTGTTCGTTATCTTTGCCTTTTCTCAGAGTTTTGAAAGTTATAAAGATGTTGATTTTTGAGACAATTTATTGATTGACAAGTTTTATTATATAAATACTTCGACTGGTAATATGTAAGCACATTTTGTCGAAATCCCGTTGAAATCCGGGTTAGAATAGGTCATCAGTACCCCTTGCTCATCGTATGAGGCGACTAAATGAGGTGGTCCTTCGGATGAGACCAGAAAAACGAAGGCCCCGTGTCACAGCAGGTGTGATGTGGCACGATAAAGATCCCTTCCTGCTCAAAGGCCATAAGCGCGAGCATAAGCCTAGATTTTGCAGCCCTTTAACTGGCAATGGTGACGTCTCCATATGAGTGACATATTCTCGAGAGGGACATTAAACAATATTCAATCAACCAAAATGGTCATTTCATTGCAAAAATTAGTACTCAAGAAATAAAAGGTTTAAACCCTCACATATACTATAAATAGGCGAATGTAACATCGTGTTAAACGTAATCATAATATAAAAAATCGAGTGTAGGGCAACAAGGACCTCCGAAAACAGCGAAGGCAGGATCAGGTGTCATTGAGGAGTTAGCATCCTCTGCTGACCGGTCACACCCGCCGTGAGCCCGTAGTGAAGAAATGCTTTTGACGTTCCAAATCAAGAACGTGCACGTGAGAATATCAATTCTCAAAGTATTGAAGGATGGACCCTTTATGTCAGTTTTTCTTCGTTAAGATGATTTTGTTTAAAGGGCAATTTTTCATCATATACTTCCAACGATTTTGTTTATATCCAAATAACCATAGTTTAGAGTTGTGATTGGTTATACGAAACTTCATGCCAAGTATGAACATCCGCTTCTGCTTTGTTTTATAGAAATGTAGTCCCGGTGTTAAAGTGTAGACTTATCCCCCGTATACAGAATTTCACCCACAAAAAAGACAGGTCTGAATTACCCTTTCCCTTTAGAAAAATGGGTGCAGACCCAAGAAGAAATAAGCCGGCTCCATCTTTCCCTTTTAGAAAAAAATAGTCCCAGTATAGACAAATTACAATCCTCACATATGACAACACGCTTTTCCTTCTATTTCGTGCTATTTATCCGTTCTTAAAATGTACACACATAATCTGATGTCAAAATTCATTTTAAATACGCGATTGTCGTATACTTCGTCGACTTATTAAATTCATGTATAAAGTTAAAAATAAGTATATTTTTGGAAAACAAATTTTCAATCTTTAAATTTATTTGTTGGACAAAATACATAAACAATAAATATATGACTGCATTGATTTAGTGAACTTCTGTGTATTTATGTACAATATCATTTATCTGTCGTATTTTCCCCAAAAGGTGGAGCTGATAACTTTGCCCATATTTAAAGGGGCATGGACACGTTTTAAGTCAGCGTGTTACAAATATAATCTATATAACTAAGCAAATCTAATGTTGGTCGGTACTAAAAGGATGCTTAAACATTTCAACGAGTGCATGAAATATACTCTTGGTGTTTTTTTTTTTAATGTTTAAGAATATCGTTATTTCCATATCCAAAACAGGCTAGATCTACTGCACTGCGTAAATCAGTATCTAAAACGCTCTTTCACATTTATTTGGTTATAATTACAAAGTTTTGGTGGTTTTTTAGCACATAACTATTCATATTTCAGTCAAGTTCAGTTCCATCGAGAGTCACGTGCTTTTTGCTCACAACTGCATCCCGTTCATGAGAAAATGGATACCATTACAACTGGTAAGATATCGAAAACAAAAGCATTAGAATGTATATATTCAGTTTTACTACTACATGGAATCTGACCGTGTACGCAAATGTTGATGTTTAGTGGGAGTGGCCTTTTTCAAAGATTTATAAAGTACTTTTGTATTCCAAAACGCAACACGAGTAAGGTTAACTTTCTACTGGATATTGTTATTTTCGCTCAGAAACACACAGTCCAATCACAACTCCACGTACATTTCACACGTATATTTACAGAGCACCATTGAAAATACTTTGGTGAAATACTATAGTAAAGCAAAATATAATCTCATTTCTTTGATTTGGAAGGGTCAGATATTTTGCGTTGAACGGTTGACTTGACGGATGTTTTCCCACCAGATTGTCCAATTTTTGCGGAATTTTTCGTGGATTTTGCACTGCTCTCCCTTTTGCGCTCCGAGTTCGTCACTTTCCCGTTCAGTTTTGAATGATCGGTTACACTTTTCTTTTTATTAAGCTTGGGACTTCCCTCTGGAGAGCTCTTCACCGGATCCTCCTCACTCTTCAGTTTGGAGTGTCCAGTCACGCTTCTCTTTTTGATTTTTGGAGTTCCCTCTGGGGAGCTCTTCACGGCGTCCTCGCCACTGTGGGAATCTTCCTCTGTTTCTTCTATGGCTGCAATCACTTTACCTGTCTTCCGATTTAAATCCAAATCTTCAAACTCGTGAGACTTTCGTCGTCCTCTTTGTTTGGCTTTCTTTTTGGCTACAAGTTAATGGACATTACTCGTTAAGGAAGTACGCAAAGAAATGCACAATATCTTTCTTTTTTCATCGAAATAATCGTCAAACCTTGTGCTGCTGTAATCGTGGACATCATGTCTTTCCCCATGTATATTTTATGTCTCTTCCAAAACTTAAGCAGGTCGCTGTAGTATTCATCATTGGGCTCTATATCCATGTCTGCAACATTCAAAATAATTTATACATGCTAATATTATTTCAGTGGTGCATGATGTTCCTGGGTTTGAATTTTAAATGGACATGGACACGTTTTGAGCTAAATTTTATATTTGCATTTTTAATGTTTCAAATGCTTAATTATGTTACATGTATTTCTGATGGTCAGCAAAAATTTGAACGTCATTTGTTGAGTTACAAGTGAGATACAGCACTTACAATTCGCCGCTGTGTAAACAAAGCCCGTGCCATATGTTTGGTTTGTTTTTTTTTTTTTTTTACCTATAAGGCTATATTGAATATGCAAGTATATGTTCCGTTTAAAGCAGATTTTTTTTCACATTGCAATCTTATTCTGAACACAATTAAACAGTTTCCAGTGTTGTTTTAAACATGGTATTTTCTGAGAATCAAACTTTACGTAAACATAAACAAAGCACGAGCCTTGTTTACCCGGTACACAACAAAGAATTGTGAGTACTGTATCTCTCTTGTAACTCAACAAGTGACATTAAAAAACTTTCTGACCATTAGAAATAACTTGGTTAAGCATTCTAAACATTAAAAATACAAATATAACATTTAGCTCAAAACGTGTCCATATCCCTTTAAAATGATATAATAGTTTCTTCAAAACATATTATTTCTGGGCGAAACTAGTACTGTCATTTACAATTCAAAGAAATCAAAATTCAAAGTTCGTAGATGATATTTGATTGACCTGTACAAAATGTAAATAATCGCGGTACACTATTCAGTAGAGAACTTTTATCTACAGGCGATGTAGATTGTTTATACTTTATGAATACCGATATGATGGAGACGGTAATTCGTATGAAATATATCAATATCAGCCCAGGTATCGGAAGCTTGAGGGCTTGTTTTCTAATTATTATAAATTGACATTAACCCTTGTATTTACTGAGAACATTGTAGTCATTATGTCATTTCTCTCAGACTTAGTCTGAAAACATAGCCAGTCCCTTCTCTACCTGTGTCGCGCACTATTAAGAATGTTTCGTTATGTTCAGGTAATTTATTCCGATATTTTTGTCAATTTGCGATGCATACGGACAGAGATGTGTCAAAGTTTGGAAGTAGGGAGTGGGGAGTCTCAAAAACTCTTCATTTGTATTGTTCCACAACATTGACATTGAAAGATAGATTTGAAAAAGATTAAAAGTCCTCCCGTCTTATCGAAATTCTGGCTTTATAAGTAAGAATGCTGTTAGAACCCCTTGACACAAGTAATTATTTGGATAAGTATTCTTTTCAAGTAATGGACATGATTTACCCATCAGAGAAATCAACGTGAAAATGACTCGTCTCGGGGTAACAACGTTTGGTTATGAACATCTCGTGCTGGGTGTCTTTTAAATGCAACACATTTAAAACCACGTGATTAGAATAACACATTAGGGCGTTCGCTACAGATTGTAAATACCCCAGTTATCACAATCTAAACAAAACTATCAAATGAATTTAAAATTTACAACGTATTTGAATTATTATCATCAACATTTTTATTGTCGTTGCTATTATAATTGTTATTGTTGTATTTTGAATACAGTACATAGATGTAACTAAGAATTCCATGTATTTATGAAACTTGATCTAGTATTTTTGGCGGTTGAAAATATTTTATACACGTTTAGGATATAATAATGATAATAATTGAATTGAAATCGTTCAGAAAAATAGATTATGCAGTTGTTCATGAGCAGCACCTCTATGTCACATTACGTAGAGCACGCGATAAAGCGCCATCTATCACTACGAAGGTTTTGAAAGCGATGTCAAACTAACATTAACACTTGTGATAAGACTGGTTTAAGACATTGATTTTTCGGAAATCCTTCTTAATCTGTTTGTTTGGTGATATTTCTTTACGACAGGATACACAAGCAGGCGATGGACGTTTAGCTCTTGTAATAATGGTCTCTTAAGAGGTTCAGAACGGTGTACGATATAGGTAAATAGCCGGTGGAGATGTGAGTTATGAAAGGATATCAGAAGTGCATTTTCTTTATGATGTTTTGATGGCCGCCTGAACAATTCCATTATAAGGACAGGCCATGTCTCAATTGTCCGTCAAACGAAAATACGAGGGGATTAAATTCAAAACAAATCTTCAAAGAGAATCACAAAATTCACTCTTGATAGTAAAAGGCATTTTAAATTACTGTGCTATAGATAACAATGGTTTCAAAAGAATATCGTGCATTCTGTTTTGTTTTATTTTTGAAATAGAGCGTTTTAAATCTTTGAAAACAAAATAGGAGATTGAACCGACGTATAGGTTTGTAATGCAGTAATAGAGCAAGTCTTGCATGTTTGCCCGCGTTCTTAAAGAAGAGGGGGGGGGGGGGGGGGCGCACAAAGGGGACATTTATCAATGATTTGCGGCGAATTAATTCTACTGTTCGTCTATACATCTTGCTATGGAAAATTGTTATTAATGGATAGTTGAGAATATGTACATATTATATTTGAAAATCAAAAACTGAGAACTTTTCTTCATTCAGTTTTTAAAATGATGGTATAGCGAAACGTAACCAGAGAGAGAGAAAACAAAAAAAAAGAATCGATCTCCTGATCAGCAGATCAGTGATCAATGAGCTAAGTCGGTTATTATTACGATGTATTATGAATTATTCATCTTCAGTCAATATTGTTCTCGTAATTACTTTAAATTTCAGTTCCAGGTTTTTCAGATACATATTCAAATACAAAAACTTCCATATAATATTTGGATGTTTATTATCATCAAATAAATAG
Source organism: Ostrea lurida (assembly GCA_903981925.1). Lineage (NCBI taxonomy): Eukaryota > Metazoa > Mollusca > Bivalvia > Ostreida > Ostreidae > Ostrea > Ostrea lurida. The sequence goes on from CAJDSM010034403.1 coordinate 30,685, forward strand.
GTAGGTGTCTGAAAGCCATTTTACTGTTCTACTACAACAGAGTATACTTTATTTATACAAAGAATGTTAATTGGAAGCGGCTTTTACTTGAGTTTTCAGGGGGCGGGGGTTCTATGTCATTGACTATGTGTTTAATGTCCTATCGGACTGGATCTAGCATTTCATGAAATAGTTAATCAAAAATAAATCGATTTATGGTAAACTCAATCAAATGTACAATGCATAATGATAATTAAGATAGATGCAGAGAAGATAAATAATGTATTCACAATTAATTAAAGACATGAGAATGTTACTGAAGATTGATGCATCATCATGTCGCATTGTTCTCTGGCATGACGTTAAGAACGTCACGACGTTGCGTTGTTGTTACATAATAATAATATCCTTTATTTACCCAGGATAGCACAATTAGTTCAAGAACTAGTTTACATTGTGGTCCTGAGAACATATATACAGACAGTAATATAATACAGATATAAAGTAAATGAAGGTATATGTTATATACATAAAATATCTACATACATCAAAATAAAATAAAATAAAATAAAATGTCTGTGTTTCAAATACATCTTAGAAGTGAAGGAGGACCATAACATTTCATATTTTAAATATTCTACCTATTATCTATCTGAATCTGCTAAAAAGTGAAAATCGGTAAATATTGCCATAAGGGCCCTTTTGTCATGGGCGCAATCATTTCTGAGACTATTAAGACACACCTACCGTCCGCCACTGGCAGGTGCCCCTGCTGGACGCGGAGACGGCTCATCCTTCTTCTGAGTGCATTATACTCCGTGTCCAGGGCCGAAGTTGACCGCGTCAGTTGCTTCCCTGTCCGTGACATGGTCATTAAATAAAAGAACCACTTTCTGGCATGTATTGTCCAGCCACACAAGATCCGGGTAACTGTCAACTAGGAAGGGTTCAACTTTTTAAGGTGAATTTTCCTTTATCGGACAGTCTTAAATGGGTTACCAGTCTTAAATGGGTTACCTTTCAGGCCCTTTGCAATTTACAACTGAAAGAAAAAAATTATCGTGAACATTATGTATGTAAAGCGGATTTACGTTTAGTTATTCCAAGGAAGTGACCATATCTGCAATTTCCAAACCTAATTTTACGTTCAATTAGCTGTTTTCAAGATAAGGATTTTGTTCCCGCGAAAACAATGAAAACTGAGAGAGTTTGTGTGCGATAAAATTTGTGGACAACGAACGTACTGGCTATTTAAATAGGAAATCTCGGCAGGTGAACATGTATATTATCTTAACAACTTAATGAACAACAAGAATTATTTGTAGAAATGAATGCAAGATTTCTTTGTCAAAAAGTGCAGTAACGAGAGGTCTCCAGTTTTTCTATTGAATTTGTTTGCTTGCCAAATGACGTAATTGTGCAAAATACTTGTTTTCACCAATACGCTTCGAGAACTACTCGCTTCCTTTTTTTTTGGTTTTTTTAATAATTTCATTCTGAGTATTTTTTTCAAAATGTGTATTTATCAAAAACTTCAATAAAATATCACTCCAAACGCAGATCCGACAAGAAATGTTGGTTGAAGTACATTTACTTTTTTTTAAACGCCTGTAAATCAAATTTAACTCCGTTTCAAAAGAACCAAACTAAATTTTGAAATATTTTCAACCGTGTTTTCAAACTAATGTGCAATCTCATTCATTTAACTCAAGGGACAATTTAAAATGAAGAGGAATAAGCTTGCATTGTTATCACAGGACTCTTGACATTCATTGAAAGCTCCTACTCCATAAAATTGCAATCTAGTCTTCTTAAATCTCAAGTATCTGTCAGTCGACTCATTACTACATAAGTTCGCAATTCAAACTTTTTCTCCAAGTATTTGAGAAGTAATATTCAATAGATATTTTCAACTTACCTTTTTTGATGTAATCCTTTAATGTATCTGAGAGGGTGCACTTTGCTTTGATATAAAATTCTACCCCAGTCCAGAAACGTTTGGTCTTTAGAACCGTTGCTGTTCTTCTGAATGTGTACTCTATCAATCCAGGACTGCTATCACTGCGACAAACGTCATCCCTCTGCAATGGGTTATCTACTAGTATGGGTACGATAACATTGGTTCTTATATAGGCGAGAAAGTGCGTAACTCTCTTCATTGTCGCTTGTGCGTTTTCTTTCATAAACAACTCTAACTTGAAATTGTATACCGAGACATGCGACTTGTTAACTGGGTTCAAAGATATCGGGTTACCCCCCAGGGTCAATTAATTAGAAAGGTGTACGTGATTACTGACTTTAAACACAAAATACTGCTTATTCATCAAAACAATTATTGATATCCATGCAATAGATATTTTGGAATTCTTTACTGCTTCCAATAGCACGTTTCTACTGCGCAGACAATGACTAGAATTTTCTATTAATTTTGTTTTCAAAACATTATGAAAACAATGGTAACAGTTAAAAAAAAAGCATGATGTTTTTCATGAAAATATTTGTAGAATTCTAATGTATACGTGAAGAATTGCATTCAGGGCATATTCATTTCATCCATTCTGTTACTGACGATACAGGCATCCTACATTTTTGTGTACATATTTGATGGGGTTTTTTTTTAGGGGGGGGGGTGCTGTTTTTCGTTTGTCTGTTTGTTTTGTTAGTTTGTTTTTGTTGTTGTTTGTTGGGGATGGGAATTTACAGTCTGAAATGACTTTCTGTGGTATCTGTATAGTTGATTTTGACTTATCATTTGCTATTAGTAAATATTACTAATTAATAATTAGTATTCTTAGGACACATTCAAAGTAAGGGGAGTGTAAAACAGGTTTCCAAATGACCTGTGGAAAGCACGAAAGGTTTAGTACACAAGGAAGCTGTCATCATAAACAATGTAAGGTACACAGAAACAAAGCTAATATGGACTGGGGGATTTCAGGGTTGTGGGAGAAAATTGTAATTTTTCAAAATAATTTTAAAATCTTAGGACGAGAAGAATTAAGAATTCATTTTTGAAGTATATGAAAAATCTATCAAATAATTAATCTATCAAATAATTCGATTAAAAAGGAATGAATAATTAGACTAGTAATCATAGTGTTATTTTGTACAAAAACAACGGGAGTTTTTCCCCGGTATAACAGAGATGATACAAATAAAGACGACTGCACTTGTTACAGCTTCCTACACGTGTAGACCACTTCGTCATAACCGCCATTACAAAATGGCCGCCGGGGACTGATCACTCATTTCGGTCTTTTTAATCAATTAATGACAACCCGCGCAGTCCTGATTACCACCGATTACCGACTTTCGTTAAGCGACAATTTAATGATACTTTCCCCCACAAACGTGTACCTTCCATCTCTGTGTCTGTACAGGTCTGCCAACTTTATATTGACAACTTAGCTCAAGCATAAGGAAAGATTTGGAAAACAGATCTATTTTTTTACATGGAGGAATACAAGAATACGTCTCGGTTTCTCTTGCGGTAATTTCACTTTTGTTACAAAGACAGCGGGGAAATGTCCTTTGTCAACCATTGGTTACGCTGATCAAAGAGCATACTTGATTTGCAGTTACTTTTGCCCAATCAGGAAAAAGAGAGATGGGCTGTCAACTACTGGCAGGTTAGCAGTGTCATTCCTCTAGCCTTTGTATTAGAAATACCTTAAATCCGGTTTAAATATCCATTTCGACACATGGAAAAATTGACCAGTATTTACAAAAGCATGGGTTTTTACATGTACAGAACATTTACACACCTAATTATGTCAGAAAAAGGAATGAGGGTTAAATATTAGCATGGTCCCATTGTCACTTTTTGATTAAATCTAATATATTGTTGATAAACAATTGATGAGGAGAGGAAGTTTGTGAAATATTTTGTATTGATTTAAAGTACTAGTATGAAATACATATGTAGTTTCATACTTTTATTATTAAGGATATGATCCGAATGTAATTACAGCATCAATCGCAACTTCTCGGGCCTTTCCGGCAGGGCTCGGAAAAACACCGAGAATGTATTTGGGTTGAAAGTGCCATGGCGGAAAATGTGGGTAAAATGCCTATACAATCCTTTTCATTATACAGTGCTTGTAAATCCTCTCTCTGTTTTTCCTTCAACTCAAAAGAAATACATAACGATTTCATCGAAAAATCTAAACACCCCTCATAACTTCTGACCGCATCCATTTTGTACAAAATTTTAATATCCGGTAATATAAATACCTTCGAGGTGTTTTTCCGAGCTCTGCCGTAAAGGCCCGAGAAATTGCGATTGATTACAGCATATCGATGACGTATAACAATACTCATTTTTCGATTTCATATATTCCTACTATTGGCTACTTACAAACAAGTTGTTGTTGCTGGGGTTTCAACAGCCACGATAACTGGCAGCATTTCGCCAATTCTATGGTCGCTATAACATTTAGATTACCAGTATGACCTACCAAATACTGTCTGATGTGTTTCATAGCCATTGTTAAGCCGTTTTCACACACTCGATTTGACTACGGATTGTTCCGTTTACCTGATCAAGGCTATGGGCTCACGGCGGGTGTGACGGTCAACAGGGGATGCTTACTCCTCCTAGGCATCTGATCCCACCTCTGGTGTGTCAAGAGGTCTGTGTTTGCCCAACTCTGTTTTTTTTCATTCTTTTGGGACTTACGAAGATTGATCACTGTTCGTTATCGTTTGCCTTTACACAGTATTCTGAAGAACAGAGCAAAATGATAGAACATCTTGCTGAATAGAAGAAGCAATGCAAGTGACATTTCTTTTTGAAATATTATCGAAATAATTATACATTCTTTTCCTTCATACGTCAATTTTGTCTACTTTGCTAAATTAAAAAATAAAAGACACCGCACTCTATTTATATTTTGAATGTTTTAAAAATTGTAGCAGTGATGAACTGGACATTACTTCAGAGGCTGTTTTCGGAATACATAATGAGTATTATTCAGAAGGCAAATGAAATAGTTCGTCAGGAAACAAGAGTCCTGAACGAAAATGCAGTTGACAAAAGCGTTGTGATAGAAAAGACTGAATAATTCAGATTCGGCTCCTTCGGCATGAATAGGAACACGAATGGCAGATTGATTAATTATTTACTGTTTTAACGTCACACGGAGAATATTTTCACTCAGATGGAGACTTCACACTGCCGGTGAAGGGCTGCAAAATTTAGGCCTTATGCTTCAGGACCACTCAGGGCTTTGAGCAATGGCAGGGATTTTATTCGTGCCAACCTGCTTGTATTGTGACACGGCCCTCGGTTTTTTTCCGGGTCTCATAAAATGACCTCCCTTCCAGTCGCCTCTTACGACACGCCAAGCGGGAATGCTGAGGAACCTATTCTAACCCTGATCCCCACGGGTATGAAGAAACATTCTAATCTGACATGAACCCTTTTTAGAGGAGCTAAGACCAAATGACCAAACAGATCAGAAGTAGATTAGACAATTGGATCATCGTCTGCCTTGAAAACCAGCCACAATAACTTCACATAAGTACATTTAATCCCACGAAAGCTGTTTTTATCAAGTATCATCCAAGATCAAAACCCAGAAAAGACCAACAGGAGCGTTAAATTTTGCAACGTACAGTTCCTCAGACCCAGGACTCTCTTTTCTTCTGTTTGAGAGTTACCCTGTGTGGTGACGAGACAGCAGGCCCAACATGGAGAAGCGAATCCTGGGTTCCTGGGATTTTTCAAGCGAATAAACGAAGACAGCTGTGTGCAGAGATGGAAACAATGAATTAAAGAATTGTAAATGACTTTGCGTACCATGTAACTCTTACTATTCTGATGATGTTCAAGTATGTTCATATTAAAGACCCGTGGGATCCCCTTTGCGTGCGTTTAGAGGACGACTGAATGGGTCGGCCAATGAATTGATTTTTTTTTATTGTTTTACGTGAATATTCACACATATGGAGAACTCACCATTTGCCGGTGGAAGGGCTCCAAAATTTAGGCCTATGATCAGTACTTTATTGGTTCTTTGAGCAGGGAGGATCTTTTTCGTGCAACAACCTGCTGTACACGGTCTTGGTTTTTCAACGACGTTCTAAACTAGGGTCATATTGAATAAGGGCGGGGCTAAATTTCGAATTTTTTTTTTTGTTCTTTTCTGGACAAAGAATTCAACGAAACTGTATTTTATTAGTTTGGAGGTAAGAATAACACGTAACAATGCATTATTGGTAACAGAATCTTTAATTTAATATCATCATAAGTTTACGATTTCAATGCATTCTAAGTGACATAAAGTAATATAGGATTTTGTTAGGCATTGCTTAACAATTGAACATTTTTAACTTCTTGATAACCACCAGTCCAATTCTTTTCAAATTTGGTATGAAGCATCTTTGGGACAAAGGGCACATGAATTAATTTCAGGTCTCTTGCACCCCTGGGCCTTGGGGTGGGGCAAAAAACTGCCTAAAAGTGACCAATTTTCAAAAATCTTCTTAACAACCGCACATGTTGAGGAAACCAAATGCATAGTGATGTAGAGCAGGAAGCGCCTTTCCAAAATTGTAAATTTGGTGATCCCGGGGTAGGGGTTCTGACCCCAGGGCGGGGCCAAACTTGGTACGTATTGTTTATATATAAAACATTTGAAAAGCATCTTTTAATGCTATTGATATTAATGTGAAACTAAATGTTTTTGAATAAATAGGAAGCCTTTTATCAAAATTGTAAATTTCATGATCCAAGGGGTAGGGGTTTAGTATTAGGGTGGGGCCAAAATGGTCATTGATGAAATGTGTTAACAATTGAACATTTTTTAACTTCTTCTTGATATCTAATGGTCCAATTCTTTTCAATTTGGCTATGAAGCATCTTTGGGACAAGGGGACAAAATTGTAAATTTCAGGTCTCTTGCACCTCTGGGGCATTGGGGGTGGGGCCAAAAAGTGACCAATTTTCAAAAATCTTCTTATACAACCGCACATGTTTGAGAGAAAACCAAATGCATAGTGATGTAGAGCAGGAAGCCTTTACCAAAATTGTAAATTTGGTGTTCCCGGGGTGGGGGGGGGGGGGGGGGGGGGGCGCAAACTTGGTACATATTGTTTATATGTAAAACATTTGAAAAGCATCTTTTTCAATGCTATTGATATTAATGTGAAAGTAAATGAATATTTGGAATGAGAAGGGAGCCTTTTATCATAATTATCCCCTGCAACAAGTTGGGGGGGGGGTGTTACTGGAATCAGGTGTCTGTCCATCCGTCTGTAGACAGAATGGTTCCCAGACTTTTAGTGTTAGCCTTTCCACTAGAGTAATATTATTTACTGCGTACTCCCACTGAGATTTTCCTATTGAATCCCATTGGGTAAGGCTCATGCTATGGACTAGGTGCAATCAACTGCTGGACAATCCTATGGTTGTCCTTCGAGGTTGACATTCTAGGGAGTCCCTAAGTACATATCATGCATAGGTCAACCCATGGACGGTGTTCTATTGAATTTGGGGTCAAAGGTCAGTGCACTGGACATCAAAGTAGCAATATGGTTTCGGTTCCAGAGCATTATCCTTTCTACCTAGAGTCACTATATCATACATATATACTACTCATGAGACGAAGAGGTTCTTTATTGAATTTTAGGTTCAAAGGTCAAGCTCACTGGACATTAAAGTAGCAATATGGTTTTCATAAAAAAATCTTGAACAATCGTGGAATTGAAATGATAATCTTTTTGTGAATATGAATAGGAATTATATGCATATATTGAAAGATATTAACATGTGAATAAAAATACTCGTATGAGACTTAAGAAATGAAATATGAGATCCTGTGTGGGCTATATAACTCAGGTGACCGTTAAGGCTTGGGCCTCCGTTCTTGATAACCGCTTTGTCCAATTCCTTTTCAAAATTTGTATGAAGCAATCTTTGGGACAAGCGGGCAACCTAAATTGTAAATTTCAGGTCTTTGCACCCCTGGGGCCTTGAGGGTGGGGCAAAAAGTGACCACGTATTCAAAATTTTCTTTAACAAACGCACATGTCTGAGAGCAACTAATGCATAGTGATGTAGAGCAGGAAGCGTTTCTAACCAAAATTATAAATTTGGATGATCCCCGAGGGTAGGTTTGATTGATTATTTATTGTTTATACCGAGATATCTTCACTATATGGGGAAGTCTACCAACTTGCCAGTGAAGGGCTGGCAAAATTTAAGGCCTATGTTCGGCACTCAGGGCCTTTGGCAGAGGAGGAATTTTTCGGTGCCACACCTGCTGTGTACACGGGACCTCGGTTTTTCCGGTACTCATCCAAATGACCTCCTCATTCAGTCGCCTCTTACGACACGCAAAGGGATGCTGAGGAACCTATTCTGAACCCGGATCCATCACGGGTTCAAAATTCGATAAAGAACATCTTCGTCTCATGAGTAGTATATATGTATGAATAGTGACTCTAGGTAGAAAGGATAATGCTCTGGAACCCGGAAAACCATATAATAGGATCTGTCCATGTATGATATAGTGATCTAGGCAAAATGGATAATTCTCTGAGCTCAGACACAAATATCGGCTACTTCAATGTCCAGTGTTTGACCTTTGCCGCTTTTGACTCCAAATGCAAAATACGGTAGACCATATGTATGATAGGTGACTCTTGGTAGAAAGGCTAACACCTAAAACTCGGGGAACCATTCTGCCTACAAGACAGATAACTGAATATCCAGTAACACCCACCCCCAACCTTGGTTGGCAGTGGGTATAATTATGACACAAAAGGCTCCCTTCTCAAATTCCAAATATTCATGTTACTTTCACATTAATTCAATAGCATTGAAAAGATACTTTTCAAATGTTTTACATATAAACACCACCCCCCTCCCCCCCTCTACAACCTTTTAGGGCCTGAAATTTGAGAAACGAAAACACAGTTCGGGTGTTTCAATAATTAATAGTTATATTACGCCCAAAAATATTAAAGCAGGCGATAATTCTTAACTTTATACATGTACTTTGCGGGTATTTATCACCCAAGTTAATATTTTGCAGGACTAATACATTCTAACAAAGTACGCTACGGAAAGCGTATTAGGGGCCGCACCAGTATTTTTATTAATTTGTTATAACAAATTATCAATTTGTTATAACAAATTCACTAATTTGTTAATACAGATTACAATTTGAATATAACAGATTATCAATTTGTCTATCAACAAATTACTAATTTTGGTTCTAAAATTATCAATTTGTTTTATAACAATTGGATCAAATTTGGTAATCAACAGATTATAATTTGTTAATAAACAAATTAATAATTTTATAAACAAATTGATAATTTGTTATTAACACGATTACTAATTTGTTATAACAAATTACTATCTGTTATAACAATTAATAATTTGTTAAAAACAAATTAACTTTTTTCATAAAAATTTGTTAATTGCCATAGAAACACATATACAAGACATACACAGCAACTGGGCAAGCAACACAACAGCATCGCTCATTCCATCTATTCAGTTAATCACTGGATACATGTGTACTCTTATCATGATAATTTTGTAAAACAGCAAACAGAATATAGCAAATCATACAAAATATAATACTCGTAAGATATGTACCAATAATTAATTATGCTTTATTAGACCAGATCAGGATAGTGTATGTGTATGAAAATTCTCGGAGATGAACTTCAGGAATATTGCATTTCCAGATATAAATTTTCAGTAAAAGAAATGTATATGATTGACTGTGTATCTTGATTAACGTTCACATTGGTGAGACATGCGATTTTATATTATACAGATCTCCAGCTAGGGCTAAGAACAGATCTTCCCTGTGTGCCATCCGTTTTTAAATTCACCTTCCGTTTCTAGAAAAGCTGTACTTTTCGCTATTGTAGTAATTTAAAATGATACAATGTAAACCCAATAAAGTTGATGTTAAGCAATTTGTATTGATTTTGCATACACAGTGGTAAAACCCTCCGGCTGGAGTATAAAACTTTTTCTGGTAACTCGTACTTCAAACTCGTACTTTGGTGCCAATTCATTTATCTATGAGCATCCATGTTTGTTTAGAGTACAACTCGACTAAACCTCAGAGCAATACTAAAACCATCTTGACCACTGTACTCATTGAACGTATAACGAATGATATTATATAAAAGTTTCGATAAAGAAATTAAATCACCCGAGTTTTTGAGCTTGAGTATGAAACGTGTCAAAAAAGTTTCATAACATCCAGGCCAGGATTTGTCGAGAGAGAGAAGAGGGAGGGGGGTTCCTTTGAAAGATGGGACCAATAAGCTAGAGGTTCTGGGATGAAGCACAAGTGGGGGGATTCCAAGGGGAAGTTCTGGCAATGTTTATGGGGATATTTTAGCTCTACAATAATAATTATTTTGGCTCAATAATCAGGGGGGGGGGGGGGGGGGGGGGGCTCTAAATGGGCCTTGATATGT
>CAJDSM010034409.1:0-29498 GCA_903981925.1 Ostrea lurida
TTTTATGTTTATTGTAGAAAAACGTTCACGTGATTCTGATACCTGGAAACATGACTTGTATGACACCATAGAAAAGGAGGAGGAAGGGATGAAGTCAGACGACAAGTCGCATGATGATAACAAACCGACAAGCACCACCACATAGTGGCACCACAGCAACAAATACACAAGTATCACCACATAGTGGCACCACATACAGTAACAAACACAAGTATCCCCACATAGAGGCAGTGTCCAGCACCACATACAGTAACAAACACAAGTATCACCACATAGAGGCATTGTCCGGCACCACTTGAAAGCCCACATAGAGGCATTGTCCGGCACCACTTGACAATAACAAACCCACAATTACATGTACCATTACTTAAAGGCAGTGGCTACAACACCACTGTATCATGCTGTCAGTATCATATTAATTCAAAATACAGGGCCATTGCCACTTATATAGAGGTGGGGCTCCATTTCCACTTAGATAGGGGTGGGGCTTCTTTTCCATTTAAATACTTCAGTATCATTTCTATTGTCATTTCACAAATCCACCCCACTACCTAACTTGGTGTTAATGGCCCTATTACCATGTAAAGACATGTAGTTAGCCACTAGGTTTTGAAATACTTGTGGTTATGTTTTAATATTTTTCAAGAATTAGTGTTGTGGGAGTCAGAGATCTTGATCATTTATAGTAACACCTCCTCCCCATTCCTTAAACAAACAAAAAAGGGTTACATTTGTGTAACTGGTGGTCAAGTATACACAAAGTGAGTACACATCACCCCCACCCCTCCCCATGCACCCCCCTCACCCCCAACTCTTGTTTTATACCAACATTTGCAATGACCATCAACACAATCTGTCACTTGTAATATTCCTGGTGCTTAGAACATTTTATCGCCATTGTATAGAACTTGCACAAAATTGAGTTGTATTTTGATGCCAATTGTTGATTTGATGATTGTCATTCAGTATCATTAGTTGTGCCTGTTTATTTTTTAAATGATATGTGTTGTATATGTTTTATTGAGTAGGTATGTATGTTTTAAACATTGGGTGTCCAGCAGTTATTGATAGAATGCCTGTGCAAAAGAGTTCTCCGTGAAAAAAATGTTGCATTGATGCACAAGTCTAATTTTATACAACTTGTTTTATCACAATTGCCTGTACAAATTTTACATGCAAATGACAATTGTATGTATACATAATAAATTCATTCCATGTACTAGAATCAAAATAAGTTCTAGATATCCGAAGATTCGAGATATCAAGGGTAAAATATTACTTAAAGAATAAGTGGTTGGGATTTTCAAATCACTCACGACTTTGTGATGGCCATGCATGTTTGAGATACCAAAGTTCAACTGTATACAATTTCTAAAAAAAAACAAAAAACTCTTGAACAACAAAAATCTGTACCAATATTTAAAACTTGGATAGTGTACTTTGATAAAAGAATGTAAATAAAGTATGTGTGTACCAGGCCTGTTCTTTTCTTTGCTGCAGATGAGAATACATGTAGTTTAAGCTAGGGTGATTTGAAAACTGATCTTAGGAAAAACCATTGAACCAATTTTGATGTCTGTCAAGTGAATGGTTCTTGAGATATTGAGTGGAAAGTAACTGCCTCCAATTTGACCATTGACCTTGTGACCTAAAAAGCAACAAGGGTCGTTATTTTCTTTTTTATGAAGCAAGCCACTGTACCTGAGGGTTTTAATCACTAAGCAAAGTTGATCGTTAAATATTGGAGCTGCAATTAATATTTTAAGGTACAAAAGTTTTTGACCAATTTGACTTTTTTATATATTCCTTGGGTAGAACCAGAAAACCAAGTTTGATGTCTGTCAAATGTAGCGGACAGTATAAGAGGGAACTTTTACTGCCTCGCTTAAGTGAGCTAGCTTTTCTGGCGATGTGGTAGTCTCTCTTATGCATGTATGCAAGTGAAAGCAATGGCGAGTGTGGTCAACGCCTGGGTGGGTGACTGCTACACGTTATAAATTGGTGGGACTGGTGTTTGGTGGGAGACCTGCTTCAGGTAGAGTCTCTGCATGGGACTTCGTGTACATGTACGGACGTGGTTTCGTCCGGGGTGATGGTGGATGTCGATCATCAGGAACGGTCGGTGCCTGTTGCTGAACAGGTGTCAAACATCCAGAGAGGACCCATGCTAAACTTCAGGATGAAGTTTCCCTGAGCGGGATGGGTGACCGCTACACGTACATTGCAGCAAAGCATTCTGTAGAGAACCCGGCCAGGTCCTCTGGCACAACAGTTCAGTGCATGCTCCACCAATCGAGGAAAATGGTTAACCCATTAGCCAGAGCTAGTATGAAGGTCTGTATCTCACACTACCAATTGAGCGGATAATCTTGTCTTGCTATAATATGTATATGTGCCTAGTTTGACCCTAAACTTCATAACCCGAACATCTGCTCTTGCTCTTAATGAAGTTAAAGTGGTAACTGTGAAAAGCAAAGGATTCTTTATATCTAGATATATGTCGTTGTGTCTAGTTTGACCCTTGACTACTATTTACTTCACAGGAAATAGCAGTGTACCATGATTGATATCTGTCAAGGAAAGCGCTCTCAAAATATTCAATTCTATAGAAGCTAGGTACTTTAGTGTGTCCAATCTTTGACCTTTGCACTAAAAATTAATAGGGATGATATCATAGGTGTTCTTTCATATGATAAATTTCTTGGATGCTTTTGCGCCGTATAAATAGAGTTGTTTGAGTCCGCTTTTACTTTTCTACAGGTTCTTCTCGCTTTCACAAAATTATATTAATTTTTGTCACAGTGAGAGTGCGAATTCCTGACGTTGTATGATTTCGTGCACCAGTTTTCCTGTGATGATTTATACGTTTACTCACACAATTTAAGACCATCTTGACGGTTCTCATGCACGTTTACAACACGTTCGACACCCGACGTAGGTTCGAGCTGGAGTGTAGGTACCTCACTTTGGTCGGTCTTACTCATTTGTCTGCGCAGGACGCAAGGTAAACACTCCAAATTCAGATTTAGATCGCCGTTCTCGATAACTTCTTGTGGCTCTAGATGATACTGCCATGAGTTCGTCTACGTTTTGCTGCAGTCCGTAAAGGGCTAGTAAATCACATACATAGGCGTGTCATACCCACCCATTGGCGCAGGGAGTTCCTGGGCATTTTCGCACTTGTATGGTTGCACTCGCGCATTTGGCGAATTCCAAAATGATTTGCTTTCCCCTTCACATATTTCATTAAGTCGTACATTTTAGTGTCTAACAGTTAATAATTAAGTTGTAGCAATGGATATAAACACAATATTAGTATAACAGCTAACTGCTTGATTAATAGACATTAAGTAAATTAATCCAAATACCATACAATATCATGGATTTAAAACATATATACAAATCCTGCCATTGTATAATTATAATTAATTGCTTGCGATTTTCATTTTAGACTAATGAGTGAATAAACAATACACTCTGTAAATAGGATAAAATACCACCTTTGATACATGACAATACATATCATTCAAGCATTAAAAATGTATTAAATTCCCATAAATTCACTGTACACATAACTTACTAGCTCATTCATTCATACATTTTGTAATTTATACTCTGATCTTTTTCAAATCAAGGATGCGATGATTGCAATCTTGACTTAGCACTCGCTGACTAACACTCACCCCCTCCCCTACACCCCCCCTGCATCTAAATTAATGACATTGAATAACACATTATAGCTGCCTTAACCATTCAATTGATATATGTTGTGTTTCTATACTTGGCGCCGCACATACAGCGGCATTGATTTTACTTTATTGACACAACGTCAGACCAGAGTGAGGATTGGTGACGAGTACGAAAGATTGCTTTGTTTGAGATATTGAAGAGAATATGTGCTAGTGTCTTCTGTGAGAGGGACTTTCAAAATGTGGTAATTGTTGATGTATATTAATTACATGAAGTGCAAGTAGACCAAAGAGCACTTAGGCTGGGAGCGACAGTAAGGTAGTAAGAAAGCTCAGTGGGAGGATGGACTGAGATAAACGACGCGCAGGTCCAAAAGGTTGAATCAAGATGCGAGCCAGAGCACGGTTGTGACACAGAACTTTAGGCTGAGATTGTTTGAGGTGAAGGTGGCGGATTGGGAAGGGATGGAGCCCTAGATGAAGCAGACACCAAAAGCAAGGGCTGAAGCAGTGTGCAGAGAAAAGGGCGGGTAATAATATACGAAATATAGAAGGATATGACATCTTCTGTTATGTAATCCGACCCCCAATTAATCAGGAAACGTTAAGTGTCACGTCATGGATAATACTGGTTGTCATAAATTGAGCATTCAGCGATAATATTGTGCGTAGATGTTGCTCAAGAGGAGATGCAGATTCGCGCAGAATGTTAGATTCGCCGCCTTGAGAGAGAGGCCAACAACCTTAAAGCAAAGGTGGCGAGACTAGGCAGGCTATCCGCGAAAATTGATTTGCACTTGTTGATGACGGGACAACTCAATATGCACATACAAGATCTGGTTGGTCAGCAGCAAGAAGATTGATGATCTGCGAATAAGATACTGACAGGAGATGACACAAACAGGTCTTAACACCTCCACACTCCCCGCCCTCCCCTCATCAATACGTGATCTACGAGAGATTCGCGATATATCAAATAAAAAGAGTTACCACTCCGGAATATATAGAACTTTATTCAAGTTATCTATCTGTGGCTTTAAACTAAAAAGTCCAAGAGTACATTTAACCCTATCCAAAAGGTTGGAATCTAACCGGCCCGAGGTACAGATAGTCGTGATTCCCATAAACATATTGAAAGCTTCATTAACTCATCCACATCTGTCCTTAGCATTCTATCTAGGCTTTCTAGCATCAACACATACAATCGTCATTTTGCATATAACTAACAAATATGAAAATACGTGATACTGTATTCTGTGCGTCCTTATATGGAGACAATTATATCACGGATTAGTTCATTATGAGTTGCACAATATACAACATATAACGAACCCTCAAGTCAATGTACATCATATTGCGTCAAATTTGATCACTTAAATGAATACAAAAATAATTAACAGAACGATAGAGCAATTCAACCACACAATGATGACCTTCGAAACACACAGAGGTGTTAATGAAATTCACTAATAAAACTCGGCACAATACTTAGCTGATATTAGGCTAGAATTCCGGGGCTTTTGGTACCATAGAGTTACGAGGATAGGCGGATCACCATAGTTTTTGAGCGCGGAGTCACAACCCGCCACGTCGGACAGAACCCATAGGTACATTGGTCTCGCAGCGATTATTTATATATATAAAAACAGTATCATTCAGCTCTGATGCTTTCTTATATATCTTTGTCAAGCCATATGATAGTTGTATGGACATGAGGACCAAAACAAAAATTAAAATATGCAGAACCTTTACATAGTATGAATATATAACGTGCCTAATAGAATGATGTACTATCAACCTTTTCATAGATTAATGTGACCATTATCTTAATTTTGCGCCTTTTGGGAAATAATTAGCACGTGATAGAGAGGAAATTAGTAAATGAGATGGACTTGAGCTCACGAGCAAAGAAGTATTATCTCCAACGTGTGACAGAAATAGTTGGTCTAAGTAACAATTTTTAGGTGGGAATCGGTACTTATTATCCCTCACGAACATATTTAATCACAATATCACATACGAAAAGAATCCATTAGGTACGATCTATAATTACAACACAGACATAAATATGGTGCCGCGTGAAGGCTCAAATTTGCTATGTATCTTTACCTATCGGGAGGTACCGTTTGAACATGTTTTACTAAATAGTGTCATATATAATTTTGTGCACTTCTTCAATATAATTTCAATACATATGATGTGTGTTTGATAACACTTTAAGTGCTTCCGGTATTCCATCAGTCCAATGTCGAATTGCTTGTCTATTTTTTACAGGATGTAAGGCATGTAGACATCATGAAAAAGGGTCTATCCCTTATCTACAAGAATCTTTTGGTGGCCTCACATGTGTAAGAAAAGAGGTTGTTTATAAAAATCGTTAAGAGTCAATTAAGTTTATCCATAAGGTCAATAATAAATTACATACTAGAATGTTAACACGTTTCTGGACTATTTGCCTCCACGATAGCATCATTCAAAACAAACAATAATTATTTTACATGTGAGTAAAATGGCTACTACAAAAGGAGAGCCACAGACACTTAAAAAAGGTATATTCTTCCCATACGAAACTGGAAGCAGGTAAAATATGAAAGTAGTCCTCCAACATGCTACTGCCATTACAAAAAGTATACACAATGTTAAAGTAGGAAAAGTAGGACACAAAATTCAAAATCACACGCGACAGTATTCTTATTCATGGATTGGATTCAAAATTATGATCATTTATTGTTGGTTTTTTTTACGCCTCCCTCTAGCAAATTTGAGACATTTGTATCATTTACAAAAGTTACAATGATTGATGGAGAAATTATCCATCAACGCACTTCTGTACGCGCCTCAGCCCTATTTAATAAGAAGGTGTCTAGAGGTCAAAATGTTTTATGGCAAATAGAATATGTCATCGGAGAGACAGTTAAACGGAGGCATCTTTTCTTATCTGAATCGAGACAATTTCTATTGCGCCCTATGAACTGTTAGTGCTTACGATCCCCTCAGAGCGTAGTTCTTCATGCAACAGGTATGGACCAACGCCCGCCCAGGCAATTGGTGAAAGTAGGTAAGTTCCGACCTAGTACGCGGACTAGCCGCAAAAAGGTCAGTGAGGTCAAAATAGTTATTACCCACGGAAAGGTTATACTCATATTAGAGGAAACATACATTTAGAATTATATAATTTACAACGGCCAACCAACCTCCCCGTGTCAAAAGGTGTGACATCATTTTGACAGTCGATTTATCGTTTAATATATTTCAAAAGACAGAATTGCAATATAACTCCATAAAAATACAATATGCCCCCAGCTCGGAACGACTAGACACGCGCTGTTAGTTGGCATGATTCAAAATAGACTTTGCAACACATTGAATTTATCATATTGCTTAGTAGAACATAAATACAGATTGACCATCATTTTAAACTCTCACTATCGGCACTCTAAGAGGCACATTAAAATGTTGCAAGAGATGGTGAGAACATCATAATTTCATGAAGGATGTGCGCAGAAATGGCACACTATTTGTGCGTAGACGAACAACAGACTCTCGTTTCTCAAATCAAAACTAGTAGAAAACCTTGATATACATAAGATCATTGTCTTAACAAATATCCCAAAAGCTTTGAGCACACATGCATCTAAAAATTAGATTAATGCACATATTTATATGCAAATGTCTCAATATAGAGATTTGTTGAGATTATATTGACAATTTTGATCTAAGAGGACACAGCTGACATTCAATGTAATGTCTATCCTCGTCTTAAAACATTTGAACATGGATCGCTAAAAAAATACCTTGTGCACAAGGAGTAGTTGATTAGAGCGAATACGTAGTAAGATTACAAAACAACAACATTCAGCATACCAATCCAGACGTCCGCTTCTGCCCAGAAGTTCAGTATTCTCTGGAAAGTAAGATAAAAGGAATCCATTGTTCATATAACCATCCAGGCATGACATGTGCTCAAAGCCTATCATGTTCACATTGCATTATTTACTCTCTTTTTTCAGAATCACTTTGCGTGTATCTGATCCAGGCCCCATCAAACTAACCGCGCATGAGAAAAAACACCAATTCTGGCTCACTTGCTAGCGCCAGTGGGAGAAAAGATCCCACGGGCTTGCCGACTCTTCTCAGTGCATCACGGGCAGTGAGATGCCAGCAGTTTAAGGATGGGTCATGGATGTTAGTTTCATTCTCAAGGTAGTCATGACTGCTTCCACATCTTGCGACTATGATAGCCGTTAGCTCTATGAAATTTTATTTGTCATGCATGATCAGCCTAGTTGGACTGACAAGCATATTCGAGCTAAGAAAATAGGTAACTTCAGCTCCCAACCAACCACGAGATATAGTTTTGTTCAGTCCTCGTGGTAGAAAATGTTTACTGAGTTCTTTTTACGATAGTGGTTCTTTCAATGAGGGTTTTATTTACTATGTAATATAGAATTGGTGTTATATTCTCCACTTTCCGAGTTCAAGGACATCTGCGTTTCCTAAAACAATACCTGTCGCGATTATCATTTTCTGGCATCTACAAAGTCCAGTCCATTTTTCGATTTCATAGTTCACTAACTCTTATATATACTAGTCCTCACTGATCTCCTTCCCCTCTGTCAAATTTTTGTTCCTCCCTAATTTCGGTTCACTCCTTGCTTTTTTTGTCGGACTTTTTTGATAATACTGTTTCCGCCACTCTTTTGCGTAAGGGTTCTCTCTTATATCTTTGGCTTCTCCCTTCTTGCTCAAAACACTTACTCCTTCTCTCTCTACTTAGCTAACCTTAATAATTATGCTCTCATCATTTCTTCTATCAAAGATACATGGTACATTAAATCTTTGATTGTGTTTCTTAACATTTTTACCGGCCTACCTGTGCTTAATTCTTTTCAGACTATATATTGTAGATAAACTTGTGGACTAATATTTCCTCTGCGCATAATACAATGATTACTATATGGTCTCTAATGGTCAAACCTGAAGTGCATTGGGTTTTAATGAAACTACGGGTCTTCCCCAATTTATTGTAGCTGGGCTTGTGTTCTCTCTCTTTACCGGATTAGTGTGCTGTTTATACATTATCTATTTCGTAGTGACCTGCAGATTAGCCGCTTTCCTCAGTCTCAACTTAAATTTATGGGGCCACGTATCTGTCCCGCACCAATTCATTGGTAGGATAAACGATACCTTCCGCTCTTTTAGTCGAGTAGTCAGGAGCGTGCGGGGGTGAGTGATTTTGATCCGACAATATAGTATACTTGTACGGACATTCTGTAGCTCAGTCTTTCGTCTGCATATCCAATTAATTCTGCGACATGGTTATATCCGCACTTAGTCTTCTCATTCACATATACAGTACTGTGATGGCCAGATACCTCACTCAAATTAACGCACTGCAGACATGCACCAAATTAGATACTCAGGTTAGGGCCACCCACTACGATAGCACCCTAAATGACTTGTCACTATGGTCGTGTGTCTCCCTTTATCGAATTTACACTCCACAGAGGAGTTAAACAATTTACATAATATCATTAGAGTGAGATTTGACAATAGACTGAGAGAATATCAGTTGTTGATGTTAGAGTTAACCATTAAGATAAAACAGAATAGCAGACCCGCGCACTTCAACGTATATCTATGGGTTCAACTCTGGCACTTAACTCGGAATGACCCATCTGGCTTAATTCTGCCACGTCACCTTCTTACTTGGTAATACCTTTACGGTTGTCCTTACAAAACTGATTAGCATTTTTAGGAGATGGTGACTAATATCAGCGATATATGAGTTTCGTTGTTCTCCAGAGGTGTTTTTGCAGAGTTGATGACATGCTGTTGTGGTTTCACTGTGTGTTACTATTTTTGTCGATAACCAAATTCACATCTATACAAGATATAGAAAATATCTAAAATTGATCAAGTTCATGTCCAAAACTAATGTAATCTCAACATGGTACGGAAGAATCATGTCGAGAATTAGATTATATAGACTAAAGAACCTACAATCAATTGGGACGAGCTCAAAGTTGCTATAACGTTTAGCAACTAAAAATAACCAAAAGTACCACACTGTGGTGATGATCGCACATTACCTCGTATCTTAGATGTAAACATGTGAGCTAAGCGGTTGTTTTAGTACGTTTAGTACTATCCGTAAGTTACGAGTGGAGACATGTTATGATTATGTACAGGCAACAGCCACTCGACTCGAAAAAAGCACAAGTTATAATGTTGAATGCTTCATAGATTTAGGTTTAGATAGTCAACAAGTGACAATTTAGTGCATATAAACTACAAAATCTCAAAAAGAATAATAATACGAACCTGTATGTTCAGCATACTACAATTAACACCTTGAACGATGATATTCTTCTAGTAACAATAAGATAACCAGATTGTCCGATAAACATAGAGTACGGACTCTCATTCATTCTGAGTCTTCATGTTTCCTTCTCTCTCTCTCTTTATACCCATTAATTTACTTCACTTCTTCCTTATACTACTCTCTTCTTTCCTATTATCCATGGTAACTTCTCATCCTCATCATCTAGTTGCACATCAATATACTCATATAGATAGTATCATTGAGATAAAGTGAGCTATTCCAGTTTTGTTTGCTCTACCACTCTCATTTATCGCTCAATCGCGCATCCATGTCCTTCTTTATTGTGATCACAATTCATCATGGGGTAAGTAATTTGATGGTAAAAAGATGAATGTCATATTGTATTTTTTTATTGATTTCGGTTTGTAACTATAAATTCATCTCCGAGTTCTGTATTGACTATAATTCGTCGTATCGGACCGAGCTGAATAATCTTAGTAAGATAATATCCCTATTTAAGTCTTTTGCACAAGTAGACTCAATATCTGTATACTATTCCGTCGTGCAAGGCTAATTGGAATAAATTAATACTCTCATAAATATTTTTACCTACAAGGTCAAAGACTTGAACCCCACTAGCCTAAATGTACTAAATGAAACTAATAGAATTGAATTAGTTTGAGACGCTTTCCTTACAGATATTCAATCATGTTACCATCTATTCCTTGAAGAAATATAGTCAAGGGTCAAACTAGACACAACGACATATATCTAGATATAAAGAATCCTTTGCTTCACATTACCACTTTAACTCATTAAGAGCAAGGCAGAATGTCGGTTATGATGTTTAGGTCAAACTAGGCAATATACATATATATAGCAAGACAAGAATACCGCTAATTGGTAGTGGAGATATCAGACCTTATACTACTCTGGCTATATTTGGGTAACCATTTTCCTGATTGTGTGAGCATGCACTGAACTGTTGAATGCCAGTAGGGACCTGCCGGTTCTTTTACAGAATTGCTTTTTGCGCAATGTTAGTGTAGCTGTCAACCCATTCTCCTCAGGGAAACTTCATCTCTGGAAGTTCATGGTCCTTTCCTGTTTTGACACCAGGTCCTATATGTCATCATCCGGCACCCGGACTGTTCCACAGAAAATGACACGACATCATCATTGCTTGTGCCTATGTCCACCCGACTCACCCCTCATGGACGAAATGAGCCACGTACGTAAGTGAGGTACACGAATTGTAGTACCCTGAGTTAGTCAGAGAACGAACCGCCCCTTACCTGATGAACCGTCCTGCCCTTCTCACCAAGGACACGAATCACGTTCAATTTGCACAAATTTTTATAAAATCGTGCCATGCCGTATGAGCCTAGTACACCCACGCCATTGCAGAGTTCAGTTTAGCCCGAGAACTCGCACAATTAAGTAGAGTCTTCTCATGACTTTGAGATACCATGTACAATGCATATAGATAGATCAAACACTATCTCAAAACATATGCCGTGCATGAAAAAAGCTATTGCAACATCTAAATCGAGCCAGGAAAAATTCCGCTTAGATACTTGTGCTCAGACTCTACCATTTTTGAGAGACTTAGTCCAAAACATTTTTCCTTGGACTGCTAATCCCAGAGGAAATATGACTTAGATCCTATGATTACTGTCTTGACTTAATTATTAGCGGTCAAAGTAAAGTTCAAAAATTTTGCGAGAAGCATTTATTTCTGACTATAAGAAGTTATTTTTGAAGTTGTCGCATATCGATCTCCAATATATTTAACACAAAGTATTGATTGTATTCGATGGAGTCATCATATATCAAAAAACTTCAGTAACTCAGTGCGTGTTTATCAAAGCCCATCATGGCAGCAGTAGTAAAGAACGAGATAACTACGTAACACCCTTATTCTCTCTTATATATATGTTATATGTTCCTCAAACAGAAGGTCTCAATTGTGTTCAGAAGTGTCGAGAAATGTTTTGTCACCTTTCACGAAAATATTTCTCATACGTATTCCTATAGCAATCAGTGTGACATGATCCATCAAAATGGCGTCTAATTTGCAAATCTGAAGTTAACTTTTTGCCCCTCTGAGACATGCTACTCTTCCCCCAAAATCAAAACCACCTCTAGCTGTTGATAAATTACATTTGTTTCATCAATCCCAATCCTCTCGCCAACACAGCTAGAAAGAAAAACAGTGCTATCAGTGTAACACCACAAGACTGCATATTATAACTCTATCTGTTTAATCGCAATATAGATACTATCTACTGCTCAAGTGTTTTAACATGTGGGCTTATTAATTTTGATTATATCAAGAGTTTTTCTATTGTTTTTAGAATGAGTTTATTTAACCAGGTTATCTTTCTTTCTCTCTCCATTCTCGCACAGATTTTATAGTTGGTCTTTGATTGAGGAAAGAGAGATACACAATACAAATCTAAATAAGAAAAAATATCAGACCATGAGGTACAAATTGACACAACCCGTCCTAATATGTAACAAACAGACCAAAGTGTGAACCAAATACAGTTTAAATAAGTGACTCTAGGTCATCGTTACTTATGAGTACACAGAAATAGAATTAAAGCAAGAGAAAAACAAGAGTAAGTTTTGCGCACCAGGCACTCTGTGCTATCCTTTGCGCCTGCATGAGTGAGCAAAATCAACATGGTTAGTGGTAAAGCGGCATGTTATGGAGTATGAAAATAGAGCTCAGTCCCTCTGAAATTCCCGAATCGCATACCGTCATTCATCGATTGGTGCGTGTCAAGGGTGGACATGGCGCCTAGTTCTTGATCTAGGTAATACGGAACAATCCGTTAGTCAAATAAGTTGTTGTGTTGAATAATACGGGTCTTCTTCATATGCTATGTAGTATACTATCTTAGACATGCATTATTTGAGATACTTTGATGCGAAAGAAACGTGCCGTCCAATTGTCATTATGAATCAATTCAGACTAAAAAGCAAAGGGTCGGATACTTTCTGAGCAGCCACTGTACTGAAGTTTTTATAACTCACAAAGCAAATGATTTGTTAATATTATGATACCAATTATAGTTTTAAGTACAAAATAGTTGACCAATTTACTTTTTTACAAAACAATAGAAGTCGATTATATATTCTGCTGGTAGCTCAAACAGAGATAATCTGAAAGTTTTAGTTCTTGGCTCTAAGTACGGACAGTATATTAGAGGCGAAGAACCATTTTACCTGACACGACATTAATTGTGTAGCTGAGTCTTCTCTTTTCTGGCTTCAGTGATTTTGTCTGTGTATGATCCAATACTTAATGACATTGTTATTGCAAGGTATAGAGTCGAAAATTGGCATGAGTGGTGTTTCAACAATTTTGGAATAGGAGATTAACAGGCTGAAATCACATATTTGTGGTCTTTTGACTGGACTGAGGTCCTATTTATGTGCGATACCGTTCTGAAGAGGGTAGGATCAAGAGTCTATCTGCTTGACTTGACGTTGTACACTGTGAACTGGACGTGGTCGTCCGGGATGGTGGTGCGATCATCAAGGAGATCGTCTCATTGTATGACTCTGTTGCTGAAACAGTGTTCAAGCATTTCCAGATTAAGATGTGCGACTCCATGTGTCTCATCAACACTGCCGGCAGTAGGTGTATATAAGCTGTGTATTGTCCTCGTTGGTTAGTCGAATGGTATCCGTGATCCGCATTTTACAAAGCGCTATCTAAACACATTGCAGTGTCAAAGAACATAGCTCGTGGATGAGAACCCATGTCCGAGCGGTAACCATTCTGACAACTAAGTTGACACATAGCGTGTCGTATTAAAGCTTTCCAACCTTATTTCAATTCGAACGGGTAATATCAAAGATGGTTCAAAGCCGGCATTTCATTGAGTGGAAGTGAGAGCTAGTGGAATTTGGTTTCCTTGGGTATGTTCCTTCACACTAGACTCAATGTATACTTGCGGACCTTAGAAGTTTAGTCTTGCATGATATTATATAATTAGTTACATATTTGGCCTAGTGATGTTGATCCATAAATATCTTTTTCATTATACCACGTGATACACAATGCGTTGCTGTCTCTTGCTCCTTAATATTGTATAGTTTTATAAATATATAAAGAGCCGTATACTGTGTCGAGTAAAAGCTCAATATGGCAAAACCTTTTATTTTTATAATTCATAGTCTTTTTCTATAACTTCTTTGACGGATAATCGTTCTGGAACTTCTACAGTGAGGACCCTTTGGAACCCAACTTTATTATAACGTTGCAGCTCTCAGAATAGCCGTGTCTTGGATGCTATGATTGATATCTGTCAAGGATAAGTCCATCTCAAAAAAATTGATATATCAATTATTGGTAAAGGCTATAGTATACTGTTCGCTTATTTGTGTCTCTAAATATTGTTGATCCTTTGCCACTACAGATTGTCGTTAATCATAGGGGATACCAATGCTCAAGGTTGTGGTGAATCATGTCAAGGTAACAGGTGATATATTTTATAAGATATCTCTGATGTTCAAGACATTTATAGTCAACAGTAACGAATAATTATTTTGATTCAACCGGTACATAAAATAATCAAAAAAAGACCATAGATCTACTGTTACTCACATCTCACTCCAATTGATGAATTGACCGAAAAGCAGTGCGTGTGCGTTTATATGCGGAAATATGGAAGCAGAACAACCTTTGATTATCATACTATTTCTGTTTTATATATTAACTCACTTTCCTCTCTATGCTTTGCAACGTGTTCCTCCTTCTTGGATTATATGGGTATAGTGAGGTTAAGATAATCATATTAATGATATGGTATATGAGAACATACTCAAAAATTACCCGTTTCCTTTTGTAGATTCGGCATCTCGAGTGATCTGAAAGAGAAATGATGTACTTCGCGATCTCAAATTTTGGTTTGGTAAACTACAGTGTTTCGTATTTTTCTTAGGCTATTACATGGAACTACTCCGTTGTCAACATAGATGTGAATCTAAAAACCTGATTCAAAATTTATATTAATCCCCACAGTTCTGGATGCACACCTGAACTCACAGGCATTTCCGTGTCGTTTCGTGAGACCATATTTCACCAGTCTTATTATTACAGTGCGTATGAAATTACGATACTGTAGGATAACTCGATTTTAAAAACAAAACCATGTGGGCGAAAAACATAGTGTGTCCTAAAACAATATATGGGATGATATTCTTTTTTAGTATAGGTTGCAACCTTTATAAACGAGTGGTTCATAAACAGCCGACTCATTCTCACTAAAAGTAGCTTTGTGACCGATGGTTCTGACGACCTTTGATTTCTCTGTTACCATGGTAGATTGGTTTATGGCAGAGTACGTGTAAATTTATTAAATTAATCGCAAGATGCCTTTTATAGAATAGGTGAAAATATTTATAAGAGGAACAACAGTAGGATTATCTCAAGTTCTAGATTACCGAACGAATAACGTTTTGAATACATATCTATAAAAACCATATTGACTAGAATCCATGAACGCAGTACATACATCATCACTACCAGCTATTGGAGAGCTCAGTGATAAGAAAAAAACTAATATAATAATAGAACAAAAGGTGTATATTCATCTTAGCCAAGTCAATAGAGCCATGCACGAAGATCAGCAACAGGAACCCAGCATTGTTCGCATGTGCAAAGCATTGCGAATCGGGAGACCTTGTCTAATGTCACGGCTTGGCTATCATGCTATCTCACTCTTAACAAAGACTGCAACTTAATACTATTTATATATAGGATTATTGGTTTCCCAGATAATGATTGTACGACACAGTGTCATACTTTAACATGACTCTCAGGATCTTGATGGTGCATGGGTCCGAATGACTTGAGGCCCCTACTGATCTACCTAGATTTGCGAGTGCGCTAGTCAGATTTTAATTAGGATGCACGGTGCGCACGCTACAAGAATTAGTTGTAAATTAGAAGAGAGGTCTGAGGTTATTCAATTTAACTTATTTTTAATCATTTTATATAACATGTCAGAGTGCGGAGATCCGAAGACTAAAGTTACTACTATTCTCTTGTCGGCCGATGTCGTGTTAATGATTCATATAGTTCGTTAATATATTCTAGGTTATATCACCCAATATACTCATAGTATTTATCCGAAACTGGTTCGAATTTTAAGCCCAAGATAGAGATTGAGTAATAGACGAAGATGTGGCCCAACATAGTCAAGTTGGAGATATCGCGAAGCAATAGAGCATCTAAGGTTACAGACTGAAAGGAACAGAAGCGAGATAAAAATATATATAGTGATAAGAACCGTGCATGGCATAGTGAAAATCAAAAGATGTAGGCTTCACCGGACTTGTGACACGATTATGTATGGACCGTACGCAGTGAGATGAGCGCACAGAGATGTGTTATGCTCGGGATACTAGGCCATAGTGCCTATTCATAGGGCCTACTCTCTCGAAAGAGGATTCCGTTTCCATTGAGCGGACAACAGCGGATTATAAGGTATGATCTTTAACCAGATTGGCAGTATTCCAATGATCTAGACTCCTAGTGAATCGAGACATGATGGGCTGCACAGGCAGGAGTAGGATAGATTTACTGGTGTAGACAAACAAGAGAGATAGGACAGCTGTACTGCACGTGCACTGGACGCCGACCCTAGGAATTTGTTTATACCGAGGTGACGAGTCACGGTGACTGCGGGCTTAAGAAAGACATACTAGTGGGAGATTATTGATTGAGTATAAAGGTGAATATGCAAGCGAACCTTACAATAGTGTAGGGTTATTGTGAAATCTGAACCTTATAATAATGTTGATAATGTGGACCGTATCACTCAGAGTGTGTCATAGGAGACGAGAGAAGTCAATTAGGAGGCGCAGTTGATTGAATCCCATTGTAGTGATGATTTGCACATGGGTTAGTACAGGTTGAAAATGAATAACAAATTTGAGTGAAGTTAGGAGATGAACTATATATAATTAGTGTTCTTTATAAACAAGCTATAACCGAAGTTCGTAAATGAGGTATAGCTAGGGCATTCTCCAGACATTTACTGGAAACTATATTTGTAATGGTGGTAATTTTTCAGGGAGAAGCTTAGGATTAGCTAAAGTCGAAAAGATTCAGGATGTATTGTGTGAGAGCACAGACATGGTCTCACACGGCATCAAAGTAGTTTGATCAAAGATTTGCTAAGTAGGAGCACGCTGCCAAACATCATCACGTATTATGATCTAATGAAAGAATACGGATACACTCGTCCAGTCGTTAGACTAGCTAGTACTTCTCACGGGATCGAATCGACATGATACCCCTATTGGTATGAGTAGTGCTCTCTAGCATAGCTTAGTGGGTTGTTTTAACATGGGGTATTCCGGCGGTACGTGTCTCGAATTCACGGCAAACGATATCGGGTTAGAGATAAAAAAGACGAGAAGATTGTTTTATAGGTAAAGCCTGAGTACAACCCTAGGTGGTGTGAGGTTAAGTATTCTAGCTTAACCTAAAAATAACTGTATAGCATGTCTATTTCGACATAACTCTTAAGATATGACTGCTCAGCAGTCTGTATGGTTGTTGTCAGATGTTTACTTATTTATCTTTACGCACTTGTAGCTCCAAAGATTCTTACAGTCGCGTTTGGCCTGAGTGCTAATATTTACCTACGTGTTAGATTTTGTGTAGTGTAGCTAGTAGCAGACGCCCTGAATTCGGATTAGACGTTCAAGAATAATACCTTAGCAGCACGCACGCCAGATGTGGTTCAATTGTGTGTAGCTCAAGAGGTTGCGAGGGTTATGCATCAAAAGAAATTGTTATTATCCTGTAATACAATTGCCTATGCATTTGATTCAGAGCACAGTTGATTTGGTCAATAACATGTCCAATTTTCTGGACCCCTTAATGTGAAAACTTTGAATTTCACAAGTCTACTGGATCATTTTTTTAGTCTCTTGTGAACAGGAGAGTTTTAAAATGTGGTCACCTGATAATGTTCTCTAAGTCATGAAAATTCATCGTTAGCTCAAGTTGTTGCCCCGTATCGAAGATTTGGGAGCATATTTTTTCATATTCATTGTCTGAAACCCTAACCTTAGCTAGACCTTTAATGGAAGTAACTAGGGGTTGGTAAATATGTTTCCATACACATGGACATGTCTTTATGAGAAAAATTTCCAATATTCCCGAGTAGCTTGGGAATAAACTTCTTCATCATGCCGTGCACGGAACCGTGTGAACCTAGGCCTTGAGTGGTCCTTACTAGCACTTTCAACCTGCACTATCAGCGTCATGATCCTAATGAAATCCCTCAGCTTAGTGTGTCGGCAGGATTGAAGCTCAGCGTATGCTCATGGGATGAGATACAATTTGATGTTGAATACGAAGAAGAGAGAGAGAGTTTGTACTCTTCTTGGTATGAGGAGTTGCTTAAACAGGATCTTTGTATTCTATGTGTCAAAGATAGGTGTAGTACTAGAAACTTATTACTTATCAGTTATCAACATTACGAGAGCATCTGCTCCATGTGCTAATGATAATAATATGCAGCAAGGTAAACCTCTCTGCTGAGGATATCAAAAGTTTGTGCGACTGCCGGCACTAATGAAAGATTGATCGAGAACTGAGACCTATACTTGATAGTGACAAATATAACGCAATTTCTATGGCTATATACCGCTCATTATTTGAATTGGAGATCGCAGAAGATGGGGTCGCAGAGAGTCTAGATATTGGAGCAACAAAGGGGTTAATGTTCCAGAGACCAGCCTTTCTAGACGTCTGGGATACACCAAAAGAGAGGTACAGCAGAGCAGTGGAGAGACGGAGAGTAGAGACACGAAAGAGGAGGAGTAGAAGAGAGAGACTGGAAATCATAGTGGCGGAAAGAAGATGGAGAGTAGAGAAGGTAAAAGGAGAGTGAAGACGAGCAGAGTTACGTGAAGTTTACATGTGTCACAGGACAATAAGCCTTTGTAACAGTATGAGCATATGGCCCTCCATTCGCAAAGTGGTTTGCTAGGTGGTGGATGAACCTGAAGGTTTGAGCTATTATTGTTGATGTCATCTAGTCTAAAAATGCACTTGTGTAGCAGATATGTGTAATGTATTGTTTGACTGAAGGGGAGTGTTCGGACTTTAAGTAAGAAAACGAAATCATTATGGAGAGTCAAAATACAGGGATAGATGATGATTCTGGATCCTATTCGAGGAATGGACGTAGACGAGTGTTTTCCCTAGATATCTAAGTATCTCTCGATGTTAATGAACAGGCTTGCGTGCCTTGTGCGTCACTGTTGCCAGGTATTTACTAGAAAAGTACCTCAATTGAAGCGAGATACGCAGAAAGTGATTACTTGTGTATCTAAAAGAAGCTAGATTAATCAAATATATTACTAATTGCGTTCACTCAATTCCATTAGGATACGAGAGCACAAATTATAATGACTAAATAATATCTTCTAGAGCAGTTTCGTTCAACATTTCTCTCTAATTTCATTGTGTTTTAGAACACTGTGCATTTGTTTGTATTTATAATTTTGTCCGACATGGATGCGATGCTGTGCATGATTTAAACTGACTCTTACAAACGTATATAGTAAATTCTTAAGCAACGGTGAGCGACTGTATTCTTTACTTAAAAAACTATCATCTGCAGACCATAATCTGATTTTTCATGCCGGATTCGATTGTTCTCCACATCTTCCTACATGATACACTCGCATTGGGATTTTTAGACTTACCTCTTGTGCAGTGGTCTAGTATTGGCAGAGTTACCATTGATATCATTCATATGAGTGAAGCTATAACCCTGCTCCTGGAATGTGCTGTTATATTAAGTATTAAAATAAATCTAATTAATGCAAGTGTTAATTTGTCTCCATATGGTGACTATTTCTGGTAGGTAATTAGGAATCAAGAACCAGTAATTTGGATTACTTACACTCCGTCAGAGTTATTTGTTAATTGCTCTATGACGTAGACACAGCGTACACGAGTACTGGGCAGATTATAAAGCTTCTTTGCAATTGGGCAAAGACACATACTGTGGGCGACGTGTACTCCATCAATGTAGGGTGTATTGAACATACTGAGCAGGCCGTGAGATATTTAAAGCATTCCCGACAATTATATCGAGGTACATATTACCGCGACATATACCTATCGTAAGTCATAATACGCACCAGCCTTCTCCAGTGGAGGGAAGGTGGGTGTCGGAGGTTTATTAATACTATCTCCATTCGCAGGCACCTGCTGTTTCTATCCCATCACATATGTCCAGAATCGATGAAGATATTTCGAGCACTCTCTTGTAACTACTGTAATACGCACTATCAATCAGCCAAATTTAGCTTAAAGGGAGAGTAGGATATTCTTCAAGCAATAGTAGAGTTCAAAACGTTCTATTTTCGCAGCAATTCCCTTTATCTAAATCTCAGTACTCTTGTCGGACTGATGCGATAACTTGCATTTATTCTAAAGGCCAAAATCGCACTTGCTATTATCATAAAAATTCAGCCGTGACTCTAGGTAAAAAGTACAGATATTTTCGGTTAGCCACTGGCAACATTTGATCTATCGTGAGAAGAGAGGACTGATCTTAAAGTTATTCGCAAGATCGACACAATTGAAGGATCTTTGGTGTGTCTGTAGTACCGATTGCTCTGTAAGGCTGATCCCATTGACCTCTCCATCCCTTACAAGGGTTCAATACCGTTTCAATTCCATGTATCAATAACTCCCATTAAAAAACCCGACCGATACCAATCAATGTATTACCATTTGCTTGGAGCTCACTAGTAAACAATAACTTCATACCTACAGATGTTGCGCTTAGGGAGGACTGGTTATCCACGATGTTCTACATTCGTAAGTTTACGCAGCTAGATGAATCACAGTGATATGGATATTGAGCGATGTCCCATAATCGGGCTGTCTGGACAATACAACTCTTGTGCATCGTTCATATCCTCTCCCTCAGAACCCGAGCTGGCATATCAACTCCGTGAAGCAGAGGAGCGATTGTAGCATATATATGTGCGTGAGCATTAGCAGCGCTACAGTATTTGACTATGTTACCTTCAGTGGAGCGTGCTAGATTGGGATGAGGGGAGAGGTATCCATCACGTGATCGAGTAAGAACTCATACAAAATTCAACTTGGTATTGGTGACATATAATCAAGGATTTACAAATCTGAGTGTGATGACAACAAGAATGCATATGTATGAGCTATCAAGATTTGATTCAGGTAACATAGTTGACTAATTGGGTAGTGAGATTTTACAAGAACAATATGTGTAGCTGGGATACGTATGGTAAATAGTATAGCTGAACTCTGAGCAGGGATGTAGTGGTTGTCACAAGAAGGTGGATTTCCACTTTAGTCAAAATGAAATATTCAACACAAATAAGTTATTACATCTTATGATGTGGGAGTTGGCATTTTTAATCATTTTGGCTGAATATTCTTAACCAAATGCGATATATATCGTATAATTTTGTTCAATTAAACTCTCTATCTTCACACAATTCTATAGGACTATATATATATATTGGATAGTATCCCGTATATGGAATATGATGCAATGTTACCTATACGAAAGAGAATGGCGAGGGTTTCCTATCCCAAATGGTTCTTAATGTTCGCGAGGCGCCCAATCGTTCGATTGACTGAGCGAAGATCTTATGTACTGGTAACCCAAAAATGTATTGACACTCAGAATTGTACACACCAAAAAAATGTGGCCAGAACTAACTAAGCGAACCTTACGCTCCAAACCATGACGATTGTTCTTTTTATAGTAGAACACGGAATCGCCAAAGTATCTAGATGATGTCTTACTACTTTGGGTTCCGATCGTGTTAGTGAAACGTAAGTCGGTTCCTAAAATAATTTTGCACCATTTGCGGGCGATAGGTACAGATTTCCAAAGACCGATTACACTGATATTACGGGGCGCCGCAAGATTCATCTTTAGTTCAAATGGAAGTACGCCAAAGGAAAAATAGTATATGATCCTAACCAGTTTTCACAGAGCGAGAGAAATACGCCTACGTCAGCACCGTCATTGTGGCGCCCTGCTAGCCTCCGACCGTCCTCGTACTGGAGTGGTGCCCGTTCACGCGGAGCGGAAGTTGGAGGTGAGCGTCTCCGAGGGTGAGTGATATTTGCTGTACTCAGGCTAAAAGAGGGGACGAAAAAACATATATCCCTATTGTCAATTTCGGAGATCATGAAAAGAGAATGGGTCAGCTCGGTGTAGTGTGTGTTTAATTTTATGATAGGTGCGGAAACTGCGGGGCCGGGGCAATGTAGAGTCTAGTAACGTGAGTTAGCATTTCTGTTTTTGCTCCTTTGGTATTTGCTGATGTAACACTAGTAACATGATGACTGTTGTATCATTCGATCGAATAGCATTGACCAGTGAGACACGCAAAATTCAGAGCTCCAGTGTGACCGTTTTACGGATTGTAGCTAGATTCGCTATGCTGCTCATATATCGGTATTAGATGGTTGTGATCAACTTCTAGAGGCAGTCAACTTTGATTAGAAAGGCAAAGACCATCAATTGTACGTACATCGCGTTCGCGGACGGATTGACTCATAAAAATTTTCGTCAGCGAGAGGCCGTGTCCTCAGAAGTGGGTCTTCTGAATGATAAGATACCATTCTCGGCACTCATGGAGGGTAGTCACGATCACTATATGGCGCACAGTTGACTTGCGTGAGTTTCTCAGCCACTGTGGACGATGTGCAGTTTACTCTACACTGTAGGACGAGCATAGAATCAATTCTGTTGCGTGCCTCTTTACTGTCATATGCATTTTAATGGTATTGCAAACAAGTTAGGGGTTTGAGTCTCATAGACATAAACTCGATATCTTCGGAGATAAATAGAAGGCATATCCAAACTACCCTTGCGAGCGTGCATGGCAAATCGCCATGAACCAGGTATAGTATATTATATGAGTCTAAAAACTTAGTGGTGTTCATCTTATCGGGGGCGGAGCGGTTAAGGAAGACCCGTGTACAA
Organism: Ostrea lurida; assembly: GCA_903981925.1. Lineage (NCBI taxonomy): Eukaryota > Metazoa > Mollusca > Bivalvia > Ostreida > Ostreidae > Ostrea > Ostrea lurida. The sequence goes on from CAJDSM010034409.1 coordinate 23,055, forward strand.
TGGCTCAAGAGAGGACCAACCTGTGCTATACATCCTCTATCAGATCCTAGCCACGATTTTCAGGCATCACAACAATCTTGGGGTGGGTTTATCACACAGTGCGCATAGTAATCTTTTGCATCTTGGCACCATCAAACTCCTGGTGTAGATGGCGTCTTGAGTTATTCTATATGGCTAAGGAGCCAGTGAGCATAAATTGGAATGACTCAACTTGTTCGGTGTCATAATAATATCTCCAGTGTGTACATGGCTTGGGAATACTTATATCAGGGGACCTGCAACCAGGAAATGCATACCGCTCTCCCCTCGTATTTTCACCTCCCTCCTCCTATTGCTTCAAAATTAGATGGCATGAGCGTGAGTTAAAAAGGTATAGCTGGCTACTAGAGAATTTTAGTGATCAGTTTACGTTCTCTTGAGTGAGTTGAACTTTCAAATTATAGATCTCTGGTAATGAGTACGAGATAGATTTGTGAGATAATCATTGCTCGTATGAGTGAGGGGTACTTCTGGAATATGTAAATTGCTCCTAGTATTGTACTGGCGGGAGAACTCTTATAGAGATAGATTTCTCTGTATGCGAGATTTTGGATAGATCTCTTATGAAGGAGTAGCGAAATGAATTATGCAGCACGAGACAAGTTCGCGCGTGTATACAACAATGGGTGTGCAAAGTTTTAGTACAATTGTTTAGAATGGTGCAATATGAGTTCCATGGATATACATGACAGCAAATGGCAAATATTTTGATTGAATCATATCGGGGTATTTGTGTATAACAGGATATCAGTTGGAGCTATATACGTGAAAAAGGGGGGTCTTCACATCGAGGTAACCATCTTTAGGTGGAGGAGAGTTCGTAGCGCTCCAAGAAGGATACACATCATTACACAAAGATACAATTATGCGTAGTTGGATAACTAGGTCAGATATACATTAGATTAAGTAAGAGTGATTAAGTGATTAAGAGTGGAAAACTTGCGCAGCGAGATATAGAAGTATTTTTATATGGAGTTATACAATTTGAGTACGTCCTAACCTCTCCTCCCACAGAAGTCGAATGGTAAAAAATCACGTGGTAAGAATGATGAATGACGACAAAAAAGGTGCCTCGCTAGAGTCCTCTCGAAGGGCTATGAGGTGGACCTGCTTTACCAGCGGTGTGGCCAACGCATTTATTCTTACTTATATAGATGGCGTATACCTCCGTTAGAATGAGCATACACTAGATCTCAGATTATTTCACAACAATGATTGGTTAATCAAGACGCGTTCAAGAGAAAAAGTCGAGACTACGAATAAACTAATAGGAGGCGACGTGTTAAATCGCCATTCTTGTGTACGTTGCTGTCATTAAAAGAGAGAGGTAAAAAATTCAATGTGTGGTTTGTGTGTCGGCTAACGCGATAAGGAGGCATGAAAATACTCAATGGGTATTATCCGCTCCTTCTCCGCTCTATCTTTATCTATGTGGAGGCTTTGTGTGCTTATGGAACTTAATGTCTCCTTGTCAGACGGTGAGAGCGTATATTTCTTATACACTTCTTAAATAGCTTATAACTGTCCAGAATGTATTTGGTGACAACATTATCATGCGCATATGATAATTATACTGGTTTCCCGGTGTGGTAATTGTAATTATAATTCCGATAAGTATACTAAAAAACTTCACCATCGCACGCAGTGTTTCTGTATCTGAAAAATTTATAAGACGAAACATATGTAATCACGCGATGAAGACAAAGACGATATCGATTGTAATTAATTTACATATCAGAGATCCATCGGCGTACAATAGTATAATGTAGCTATATCTAAATAGATACAACATATAAGTTTCACCAATTGGCAGTGTATAAGAAAAAAACATTTATCATAACTTATTATAAAACTCGGCAATATATAGTGCCAATGAAGGGAAAGATACAAAGACATGTCTTTTAGTGCTTTAGTTCTCGAGGGCTTGACAGATAGGCAGAACATCTATTAACCGCGTAGAGCAGCCGCTCAAAACACCAACCAAGTGTTGCACATCACTCCTTCGCGATCATAGACATCTTCATGCCAATGTTAGTTGATATGAGGGCAAAGACTTGACTGGGTGTCTTATTTCAGTCATTTGCTGATAGGAATAATGATGAATTCCACACACGAGCACGATTCCTGCAGAACAAATGATAGGCGGTCCTATCATTATGAGATAAAATAACACATCAACTGCTTCACACTGTTGCCAAGATTTGATTTACAGTGTCGACATTTACATAGTTGTGCTAGGTCTGATGAAAAGGTTTGTGTGATGTAATTGACGTGTCAACCAGGAATAAACTGAGCGGCGTCTCATATATGTTACTAGCAAATTGAATTGGACACAAGAATTGGATCTGTGCGAAACAGAGTTTAGATAGAGGGTCTATTTCTAGTCCTCAAGCCAATTTGGACACAAGACTCTCTAAATTTCACTGAGAGTTCAAGAACCATAAGCATAAATACTCCACATACAAATATACTATTCTGATGGTTTAAAACAGGGGACACAATAGCAGTGAAACCGGTGCGGTGTGAACATACTCTATGAACAAGGAGGCTATGTTACAGTCAAAGTTCTCAAATACAGGACGACTATCAAGAAAAAAAGCTCGCAAGCAATTACAATCATGCGGTATTGGATACCTCGAAATGCCGCATCTTGTCTCACTATTTTGTCTACGGATCTGACAGAAGATAGCGGGTACATTATTTGTAAGAGAGTATAGGCTATTGAAAAGATGTTAAGACGGGTCTTAAGCCAGCATTTTTTCCTTATCTATTTCAAATAATAAATTCTTGATGGACCAAGTGGGAGGATTGCATTAAGAGGCTTTTGTTAATACTATTGTTTTCAGAATTTCACAAAGAGGATGTCACATAGATTCACTGCATATTCACTAGTACGTGTGAAAGATGGGAAAAAATTACCACTGATTAACCAGATAGACAAAAGCGAAGAGCTTTGTCACACAATTACTTTAAGCGCTATACGCTAACACCACATCCAATAGGTAATTTGAGAAACAATTTGAAAGAAGCCCCCAATCATATCTAGCCCAATTTTCCAATTGAGAGAGATATAAGCGTCAAATAGTCTAATAGTATATTGACACAAGAGTAATAGGCCATCAATGGTTCACAGTAAAGTTCCAATATGTCCCAAAGAAAAAGGGATACAATACAACCTAAAGGCCAGTGGAGGTCAACACGGAAGACCCATTCAGAGAAAGTACTAAGTCGGACAGAAGCAGAAGATACAACAAGTAGATAGACCTATCATAGAGAGCGAGCCCTAGTCCTCCTGCTTCTACACACTGGAAATCATCTTATACGTTCGACTGATAAGAAAAAGACACACTTAGTTATCTAGAGAAACAGATATACACTCAATTCTTCAGGTATACGAGAGCGTGATAATTTTTAGCCCTATCCTCTCAATAGAATCTAGCTTACCTCGCGCTTTTAGTAGTCAGGTCATCATCATGACAGTCTAACACAGGCGGTTAATAGAACACAAAGCTCATTGTTTCAAATAGGTAGCAATTCTCAAACTTAAGTGACTTGTTCTGATAATATTGGTGTAAACAGCAAGCTACACCAAAAATGCTTATTACTTCTCAAACGCGCCCAACGGACAAGGTTATGTGCTTCATACATAAGAGAAGCGAATTATCATGGGTCGTATGAGATCATCTATGAGACACAACGCCCTTAGTATTCATTATTCAACGAAAACAGTTGTCTTTCTAATATTAGCATCATGGTGAGTTTTAATAGAATGTTCAGTATTAGCTACAATTTGGGAATAAGCGTATTTTATGTAACATTAAACTATGCTCTACATTATAGTAGAGATGAACTTACTCGCCTTCACAATATATCTTGCTATAAATTTTCAGTTTTGGAACAACATTTGGTGTGACTCTACATGCCCTACAAGCAGCCGGAAACCTCGAATAATATTATGGAAGTCTTATGCGACGAATACATTCCAATATACATACTGGGATTTAGTAACCAAAGCCATTTTCTACATCTAACCCCCTTTACCAGAGCAACATGAATAAATACTAGTCCCTATGAGTACTCCTCGGATAATGATTAACTTATTTCATCCACAGATAACACGAGTGACAGTAAAGACTTCATTAGATCTATTGATTGACCAAACTCGTCTCTGAATCAATATAAAATCACTGATAGATAATCTTTCTCATACCCAATAACTGAGCCGTCATTGCCAAATAGAGTAGATGCTCAAATTTTTGTGAGTTTGCTTTGGAGCCTGTTCAAGTCTATACCAAAACAAAACATGGCTTAAATATTATTGCACATAAGTAAAAGAGATGTGAGTAAGATAAAAGTAACATTTTACAACCTCCAGGCCGCCAGTCTATTCCTGATGTAAGATAAAGAACTATTAGAACTCTCCAGGCCTGGGTCGGTCTATTGCATTTCTCCCTTTTCAGTTATGTGTTGTGCATAGACCTGTCCCTGGAACTACCTGGCAAAAGATGCCTGCTAGGGGAAGAAAGATCCTAGGGTTCTGTATCTCAAGTGAGTCGAAGACATTTAATGATGGTGAGGAATGCTAGTTTCAGCTAAACGTTCAATCGCTGTTGCAGAGATTTCTTGAAATTTTTGATGTGGTCAGACATTTGGACTGACATCTATTAGAAATAGTGTCAGCCCAATACAAAATTTTTCAGTCTCGGAAAAATACTTACTTTAAGGTTATTTGATATTTTATTCAACAATTTAAATCTAATTGTATTTCAATCTCCATTTCATAGTTACAGTTCATAAATCCTCCTTTCATTTCTTTTGCACTCTTTTAGTCCTCATTTCAACTTTAGTAAATCAAAATTCCCACTTTGCTCGTTCCTCACTTTTCTCGCTTATCTCCACGGTTATCTTACCCCCACTTCTGTCTTAAATCTTTGTCTCCCTTCTCAATTCTCTCTCTCTCTCGTCAAACCTATTTAAATTCTTCTCATCTTCCCTATTGGTCTGTCTATTATGCTGATGTTATTTATCTCCTTCCTCTGCAACATTGTGTAAATGTCGGAGTATCCCGATTAAAAATAGTTCTTCCTAGTCAAACTGAAGTCACGGTCTCCAATGCTTGGCGGTTTCTTTTCTCCTTGTAGTTCTTTAGCTACATGTTATGCTTCCGATTTCCGATTGTCTTTGCCGTGATTTGCATAAAATTTTATGGGCCCACATGGTCCGCCATTTTATTGGTTATAAAATGTAACTTCATCTTGATTCTTTTATCAGACATGGGACGACAATAAGTAACTTTGATCGGACATCTATCTATTTTATCGGATAATACCTACTTATTACCGACACTTTTCAATAACTCTGTGGTGCCAGATAGCCTCACTAAATAGCTAGAGCACCCAACTTAGTGGACTCAGGGGCCCCAAGTTTCTAAGCCTAGTCTGGTCAGTTGCTTTTCTCCTTTCGGGATACAATTATCATTTAGAGTAGTTGAAGAAGAATGTAACAAACCTAAAAAAGACGAATCTCTCTTTTCAGCAACTCTGGCACTCTTTCCATGGCTTATTTTCTTCTCTCCTCTTCTTTTGTTTTTCTGCTTCACGTGATATGGATGTACAGCATAGGTTCTGTCCATGTTTGATGTACATCGACCTATCATTTGGGTTTACTGTTTGCTCTGTCCAAAATTTCATTACAGATAGGTTATAATTTAAAATACAAGTTCTGTCAAATTACAAAATCTAATGTACGAGATAAGTCGGCATAGATGGTAAAGACATCTAGGCCTAGTCAATTTTATAAATTCATAACGTGCAAAATAATAAGAATTACACCGACTATGTGTCACATACCCGTTTCCTGCGTGTTAAACAGTTATACAACGTAATTTATCGTTAACAGATGATGAACAGACAGACGACCGGAAATGCATCCTGATTCGGTGTGCTCAAGAGGTTAGCAATCAAGTTTAATCGACAATAGTTCAGATACACCTAAGTAAAAGATTTCAGAACTGTCAGTTTTATCAACATACCCGGCAACATTTTCTTCAAAGAATCCATACCTTGTGCCGTAAAAGTAAACGGTTATGAGATTCATTACATAAATTTTATATTTCTAAACTCTTTCTCATATCCAGGAAACCTTCAACAGTAGTGACCAAACTATTTAAAAAAGCATGAAAAATAGTGACATTCCCAATGTTTTGCTTTCCATTTTTTCATTACTGCCTACGTCGCACTGCCTTTGGTCAATTCAATCATTGTGTTAGGAAGTGGTGGTAAAAGTTAGACTAGTGGTTTTTTTTTTTTAGCCGTTGAAATACTTCGTCTGTTTGACTAAGTCGTTGACCACTATAATATTTAAAATCCCTTTGCTTGCAGTTACCAACTTGGCAAATTGTGTTCC
>CAJDSM010034412.1:1666-15840 GCA_903981925.1 Ostrea lurida
GCAATATCACTGTAATTGCAAGATCAAGAGTCAGCAATTAGAACTGACAAAGAATGTAATGGTGAAACAGGCACACCTTTCTCCCAGAATGACAGAAGCAGTCATCTGTCTTTACCATACATGATGAAGTTCAGAAGAGTACGTATTTCATCACATTGTCTCATGAGGATATCAAATCAAACTAGAACTGTCCTATCGGGACTNATATAAATCATATTTGGGAATCTGCAGGTATGTTCATGAAACATTCCTAAGACATGTCCTAAGATATATCTTAATATATAACTTAGGAAAAAAGTTAGGAACATCCTAAGATCATTTTAGGATACGTTTTAGGATGTTTCTCGACGATATCTTCGGAACATCATAAGTTATGACGTCCTAACTACTTAGGAGCATTCTTATTTCATAACATTTATCTATACACATAATATTTACGACATATTTCTGAGTGATACTTTAAAATCTGGAGAAAAGGAATACATCATTTATTTATACAGATTTTCTTAGTATACATACCGTATATTCAAATTAATTATCTTCTAAACCAAGACATAATCTCGTTATAATTAGATAAGATCAATAAATAAATACACGCATATTGTGATACTTGAACCCATGCATATCTGTTTCACATACTAGTAATCATATATGTATGAGACTTTGCTTGATCCAGTGTGTAAATATTTGGTTTCTCAAAGATTTCAATGAAATATATTTTACTATTGTTCTGAGTGCCCAAAACACATTGACAAATGCAATAAAGGGGCCGCCGGTCTATCCAAACCACACATGTACCTTTATTTTTGAAACAGGTGAGGTATTTGCATGCTAAATCAAGCGACGTAGCACGCTTTTATCAGTTTCGTTTACAATGAATGCAATACCTTCGTGCAAAAGTTTCAATAAACCTGACTACTACATGTACTCACATCAAGTTCACAAGTGAAAATATCTGAACAATCGTTTTCCGGCCCAAGTCAAGACATTCCGAATTTGATTTGTGAGTTTACCACCGGGGTTTACCACGAGTAAGAAGAGGGACCCAAATGTACACATGTCTCAAACGAGAAACTTTAAATCACCTAGCGCTTTGTGAATTTCTCTAAATACCCTTTCATAGTATATAAGAGCTTTTTGCATCAATATTATGACTACCATCATGTTAATACAAACTTAGGATGGTCTTAAGACAAGGGTTACGCTGTCTTAAAGTTAAGACGACATTATGACGAGGCCTTAATTTAAGAATGCTTTGAAAATCTGACTTAAGACGAAGACATGTCCTAAGATGTACTTGGGACACGTCTTAGTCCTAAGATAGCTTTGCGAACATGTCTGCTGGTTTCTAAGCTGTGTTTCCATGGAAATAAAATGATGCATTTCGTCGTGATTTCACAGGTCAGTTGAACATTTCAATGCAATTTATAGTACAAATTTATTTGAAATCAAAGTATATTATCTTGATATTTGACTTTTATTGATGTTATTCTCAAATTATAGCAAGTTTGATATAAGAATTAATATCAGTTGGCATGGAAATGACAATTGCTACTTTCGTAATTTGAAAAGTTATAGCGCAGAATAAACAAGAACATCAGTAAAACTATTGGGTACTCCCTGAAATGCATCTTACCATACAATGAATTTTAAAATCATAAATTTAAAGTTCAACTACACTTCATTTTGTATATATGTTTTTGGGACAATGATTACGTGTACCGGTAACACATTGTTTACTTCGCCATTTTATATATCATATCACGTATGTCTTTCAAAATAATCACCGACTGTTGACTTAATATCTATATAAGATAGCGTAACTATTGAGTTACCTCATCTATACAAAATGACCACTAGTGACCTTTGCTTGTTAGTCATTTGTCAATTCCTTGTTTTTGTGACATATGATCAATACGCTCATCCAAATTGTTAAAATAAAAAAAACTGATTTCCGAGCTTACAATGTCACCGAGAACTCCACAGTGCTGGCCAGATGGACAGAGTGATGTGAGGAACTTTACACCTACCCCATACAACCATAAACCAGCGTGATAGATGATGAAACAAGACCACAGAAAGACACAGAAAGAAGCTAGACCTTTCAGTTAAAAACTGAAAGGTACCATTCAGTGACCTTTCGGTGACATTTCAGTGACCATTCAGTCAACTTTCAGTTGTCATTTAGTCCAAAAACAGCCGCGGTAAACATCAAACTTTGAAAGGTTCAACATCAAAACCTTCCGACAGGGCGCCGTGCAGACATTAGACGCTACTGGTCATTTTTTGAGAGAGGACAGATGGACAAAGAGCTGTAAGTATTATTTACTGCATTTCTGATAGGATATGGTTTTAAGAGAAATATTCCTAGGTAGTTCTGCAGAATATGAAAATTATTTTCTCTACGTTAATAAGGCAATTACAACCATACCAAACACTCATGTATGGCAATAAGTTTATTCTAATACTTGCAACAAATTCAGCTGATTGATATTGCTGGAGGGAATACATGTAAAATTCGACTTATTACGACCTATCATTTTCCAACTTTATTCTTTAACTAATCTAAATTAGCAAAACTGAAAATTACTACTATTAGTAATATGACATTTGATTTATTCGTCATTAGACGAGAAAAAACTCAAGTTAAGCAGTGGTGAATTCGGGATTTGTCGAAAGGGGGGGGGGGGGAAAAAGAGGAGGACCCCAAAGCCGGGAAGGTGGGGTGGAAGCCAAGGGGGGGGCCTAAGGAACGCAACCCGTTTAAGGTGGGCCTTTTTACCCCAAAGAACCACGTCTTTTTACCACAAAGACCCCCTGAAATACTATAACTAAAATGTCACGTAAACAAGTGTTGTTCACAAGGGGGAAGGGTTATGGAGTGAGTGGGGTGGCACCCTGCAAGTATTTTGTTTTACTTTTTTCTCAAAGGCAGATCTATTGCCGAGCGTCCCTCTCCATCCCGACCCCGTTTGATTACAAATGTTTGTACATCAATGAAATAAAAAAAACCCTCTTGTTTGGAAGAATTTGTCAGCTTCAATGCAGCCCCCAGCCTTTTACATCCTCGTAAGGAATTCCTGAATTCACCACTGATATAAATGTATAGCACATATACATTGTTTTTATAAATATTATCGTGATGATTTTGCTATTATATTCGCTAGTTTTAATTAGAGTTAGTTCCCTTTTTACCGGTTTTAAGTTCTCCGGGTTTTATCCGACCAGGATACACTCGTTCGGACTCGTAGATCTCGTCCGGACTCGTACATTCCGATCGGGCGTTATTTCTTTTATGTAAGGTAACGTCATAATCAAAGCAGACATTGAAACGTAAACACCTCGAATTTATACAGAACAGTTTTAGCATCATTTTTTGGGGATAGGGGCGAACGAAATTAAAGTAAGGATATTAATTATTTCATCACACTCTCTTGCATTGGATTTATTGATTATGATAATGTTTCATATCACTTTATCTGTGTTTTACATGATCAATTTGACAACAGAATATAATTATTTTTAAACACTAAAACTCCAGTTGTCCTTTCTGGACCTGGTATTTAAAAATGTACGGGATTACCCTAGACAGTCCCGTTACATAAGTTTAGGGGCTCGTCCGGGATTACAAAGAACGGAAAATGATCCTAATCATTTAAACGAGATCGGGCTGCACTCGCGGCCAACAGCCCAGCCCGACAAGAAAAGCCAAGCGTAGGGTATAGGCATACTAAAAGTATTCCACTCAGATTAAATGCTATGAGGGGATGAGTTACGGCCCTTGGTGGACAGTAGTCTTAGCATTGAGCTCCGTAATTAAAATGTAATTTGTGTTCTAGAAACTGGGTGTGATGCTGAAAATGGTATAGGATACGTGGAAAGTTCACAGTAACACAAGGTGAGAAGAAAGAGGATGAAAAACTGAGTTAATTTCTTTTTTGAAAGTGTTTATGCTGATGGTTTGGTTTGGCTGGTGCTTACAACTCAGAAACTCAATCGTACATGTACCATGTGAACCATATGAATCAATACCTTGAAAATCAAGTTAAAACATCTACAAACAACTTTAACTGTGTGTACTGTGTATATTGTGTACTACTGGATTCAGTGTGTTTATCGTGATTACTATGATTACTGTGTTGAAACATGTCCGAGTCAGATAAAAGGACATTGAAGGACCTCTCCATTTCATTCGCTCACCCAAAAAATAAAAAAAAAACCAACTCGATACTACGCCTCGTGAATTCGACCTTTCTTCAAAACACATAATGCAGTCCACCCCTACTGCACATGTTACATCCGACATCCAAGTTGATCCGCAAGAACAAGCAAAGGAATATAACAACCTCAATTACGTCATCAACACACCTGTCACAATATCAACTGAGTGTATGCAAAATATAGCTGAGGCCGTAAAAGCTGCAATACAGGAGTCTACAGGAAGAAATTTCCGCAATGATAGCTGAAAAGATTAGGCTATTAAATGACCAAGTTGATAAACTTCGCACTGAGAACCATCAACTAAGGATGCAGCTTGACGAGCTTGAACAATACGGTAGATGACCGCTGGTGCGATTCTCAGGAATTCGAGAGACAGGTGGTGAGGACCCTAAGGCCAAGATTCTGGAGGTAACAGCCAGGGATGACATTGATCTCTCCCTGGACGAAATTGTTATTGCCCACAGAGTAGGGAAACCACGATCTAAACCCCGTCAAATCATAGTGCGCCTTAACTCCGTCGACACCAAATTCAATCTCTCAAGATCCTCGAAAAAGCTTGGAAATCATTCCGAGACCAGAAATGTCCGCATCAACGAAGACCTGACTAAATTCCGAGACAGACTAATGTACCTTCGCACACAATTGTGTCGTTCCGGTTAATTTCGCAAAGCGTGGTCATCAAACGGGAAATATCGCTCAAGGACAGACGATATTAGGTGCATCACATTTGCGAGAAATCAGACTTGGTTAAATTTGGTCACGACATTCCTGACAATGACTAATCTCTTCAGTTAATCGCGACGATGACTTGAACTATAATATGCTATAATTTGCGGGTGTGACGGGTCAGCAGAGGATGCTTACTCCTCCATGACACCTGATCCTACCTTCGCTTTTTCGGAGGTCCGTGTTGCCCAACACTCGATTTTGTATATGTTTTTTGATTTTGATTACGTTTAACACGATGTTACTTTCGCCTATTTGCTTTGAACTATAATTTGATTATAATTTGCCTTTTCAATGTCTGCACTCAGTATTTGACATGCTATGTAACTACTTGCATCTATGTACATATGTTTTCTTACTTGCCTTATTCCTGGTAATAGTTTTCACTTCTACCAAGGGAAAATGTTTGTATGACAGTATTAATTGTTTTGATACTTTATCAACAACATTTTTCTCTCTCTGTTTTCATATATTTTTTAACTTTTTTTCAAATGTACTTGCACCTGTGTATATATTGGTACGTTTTGGTGATGCCATTTTCCGTGTATGTTTTTGCACTCGTGCAATGGGAAAATATTTACAAAATATTTACCATGCGCATGTAAATTTTACTATTTGTATTACAATATTGTTATTTACTTTTTTCCATGTTTCACTACTTGTTCTTGTTTTGTTACATGTATATCCTCTTTTGATTCCATTTGATTCCACAATTGTTCAACATTTGTTTTCAGTTTATATTCAAGGTGAGAACCTCGTAAGTTGTTATAACTTGTATTCGAACCGTTTGTATATGTATGTACAATAAAATATGTTCAAATTCAAATGCTACTTCTAAGGCTTGTTGGTTTATTGAGATAAAAATTTGTTCACGGGAGATTTGCTTTCTGGTCGACACCGGTTCGTCTATGAGTTTGATTTCAGACGGGAATTTTAAGTCACTTCCTGTGGCTAACACAAAGGTACGATTTTGACGACTGCAGACGGAGATCTGCTCTCTGTTTAGGGTAAAACGGAAATGAATCTCTCAACAAATGGTCAGGAATTTTGTACATAAATAGTTATAGCCAAACTTGGTAATCTGTCTGGAATACTTGGTCTTGATTTTCTTGAAAAAAAAATGATGCATTAATTGATACCAGTAGATTAATTCTACATTTACCATACTTTGGTGACGCCCAACTACTTTGAAAAGATAAACTGCATTGCAGGTGCGCAGGCATTCAAATGCTAGAACTGTCAGTATACCTGCAAAAAGCGAAATGTTCATGCCTGGAAAAATAGATGGGATTTCCCGATAGGAGCACCGGGTCTTATTGAGCCATTAGTAGGTTCTAAGATAGGGAATCAAATACTGATATTGAAATCAGTTTTCGAGACCAAAGAAAACAGTGATGTGTTTTCTGTTTTAAATCCAATAAGGAAACAATCATTCTTAAAAAGTATGCAGTAGTTGCGTCATTACAAACCTTCGACTCTGTGAAGGACTGTAGTCCTATTGCAGTAAAGGAAACAGAGACGAATCTTCGAATTCGTTAACTTTACTGGAACATCTAAAGCCGCTTCTGGAAAACGTGTCAGCCAGTTTAACGTTACAGGAGCGCAAAATGCTTTCAGCGAAGCTAGCCGAATATTCCGAAGTATTTGTAGGTCCGACAGGTGCCCTTGGGCGCATGGATGAAGTAAAACATACCATTAATACAGACAATGCAAGACCAATCAATTGCCACCCAGGCGTTTATCTATGCATCAAAAGAAAGTGGCAGAAGAAGAAATTGAAAAGATGCTAAAAGAAGATGTCATCAAGTCCAGTAACTCTCCTTGGGCCGCACCAATAAACGCGACGGAACTACCAGCTTTTGCGTAGATTATCGCACACTGAACGCGGTTACCATTCAGGATGCATATTCATTACCACGGGTAGATGAGTCACTTGACACATTGTCCGGAGCCAAATACTTCTGCACCTTAAATTTAGCCAGTGGCTACTGGCAAGTTGTTATGGACGAAGCTGATAAACACAAGACCACATTTGCCACCCACAGGGACCTTTTGTTCAATTTAAGGTCCTACCGTTCGAGTTATCCAATAGTCCAGTCACTTTCGAACGGCTTATGGAAGCCATACTTTCAGGACTACAATGGGAAAATGTCTAGTTTATCTGGACGCAATAATACCATTTGGTTTAACATTTGAGGAAACTCTTCTAAATCTCAAGTCTATGCTACACAGATTGAGATCTGCGAATTTAAAGCTAAAACCAAAGAAATGTGTGCTGTTTTAAGAATAAGTCAATTTCCTCGGGCACTTAGTATCCCACGATGGGATAAGATGTAACCCAGAAAAAATGAAGCAGTAAATAATTGGCCCACACCATCAACAGTATCTGAAGTTAGGAGTTTTATAAGAATTGCCTCCTATTACCGCCGCTTTATTGAATTTTTTTCAAACATTGCTCACTCCTTAACGCGGTTGACGTAGAACAAACAAGAAATTTGAATGGTCTGATGATTGCCAAAACGCATTTAACACCTTGACAAATCAGCTGACAACGGCACCCATTTTGTCATATCCTACGCATGTGGGCATGTTCATTCTGGATACAGACGCCAGCGCTTATGGGATCGGGGCAGTATTGTCACAACTATAGATCGACAGAGAAGCTGTTATCGCTTACGGCAGCAAAACCCTGTCAAGGTCTCAAAGGGGCTACTGTACACAGCTTACAGAGAAGTGCTGGCCGTTGTCGCTTTTGTCATACAATACCGACATTATCTTTATGGAAAACCATTTCTACTAAGGACAGACCACGCATTCGTAATATGGCTGATATTTCAAAGAACCCAAAGGGCTATTTGCACGTTGGATATCCCTATTAGAAACCTACGACTTTACCATACAACACCGTACAGGTTGCCTTCATGGAATGCAGATGGTCTTTCTAGAAAACCAGGAAAAGTATGCAAGAATAACGAATGCGTACGATGCTCTGCTGCGACGGAATACTCTGTAAATGCCGTGACCAAGTATCCTTCGAATAGACAACAGACTACCCAATTAGAATCCAACTGGTTGGAGCAATGGGATAATAAGTTCTTATAAGAGGAACAAAATAAGGACCCAGCAATAAGACTAGTAAAGACCCTAGTCTCAGAAGCCACGACACGCCCGAAAATTAATGACCCAAACTATACTATTAATATGTTGCTGAGGCAATGGGACCGATTGCAAATTGTCAGCAACATTCTGTACAGAGTATGGGAAACAGAAAATAGGGAAAAGACCTTTCAGCTTGTAGTACCGAGAAGTCTACGGAGATATATTATGCAACAACAGGACTCTACAACAGATGCTTGAAATTTATTTCGATGAAAATAGGACAAATTGGGACGACCATCTACCGTACCTAACGATGGCGTATTGAGTAACGGTCCACTAAGCACTAAATGCACACCAAACCTCATAATGCTGTGGAGAGAAATACTGCTTCCGATCGGGCGTTATTTCTTTTATGTAACGTAACGTCATGATCAAAGCAAAATACCTACAAATTATACAGAGCAGTTTTAACACCATTTTTCGGGGATAGGGGCGAACGAAATTAAACTAAGGATATTAATTATTTCATCACACTCTCTTGCATTGGATTTATCTCCCTCAGGCATAGCTCTGATCCTTCAAAGTTTTTGGCCCCAATCTTTTGGCACTACATTGATCACTTTTATAAAGTTTTACTTTCATGTTTCGGATTTCCAACATTTCGGTTTGAGCATCACTGAAGAGACATAATTTGTCGAAATGCGCATCTGGTGCATAAAAATTGGTACCGTATATTATTTATATTTATTGATTATGATAATGTTTCATATCACTTTATTTGTATTTTACATGATCAATTTGACATCAGAATATAATTATTGTTCAACACTAAAACTCTGGTTATCCTTTCTGGACCTGGCATTTAGAAATGTACGAGATTATCCTAGACAGTCTTGTTACAGTATTATAGCCATGTGATAACTTATAAAAACTTAATTAGTCTATTTTATCCATTTTTGTTACCTTAAAGTACATAAAGATTTTAAAAAATATATCAACCCTATAATCACTTTTAAGCATTGCTTCGAACAAACAGAAGTAAAACCATCAGCTGCCATACTGTAAACAAATAAAGTGCTTCCTTATATCCGATATTAGGTAGTGTCACAAAGAGCAATAACTTTTGTACTGTATTTTGCTCTGTGTGTCAATGAATCGAATAAACTAATTTATAGATTTACGTTTGGTTTCTTCATAAATGTGCTTATTTCTTTGTTCAAAGTAAGATTAGACACGTTAATTACGAATATAGATTTACACTAAATGATTCTGCAAATATATTTTATTTTCATCTAAAAATGCACTATTTAAACAAATGTATATTGCAAAAAAAATATTTGCCTTGTATTCCAAGGTTGCATATTTATAAAAAAAAAATCAAAATGCTAAAACTAACTAATCGATTTTTTCCTGTTGTTGTTTTTATTAACAATAACATTTTCTAGGAAATATCTGAAATACAACATATTTTGCTACGCCATTGTTAGAAGATTGATTTCCATGTCAACTGTTATTAAGTGAAATCTTTACTTGTGAGATAACCACACAGGTCAGGAAAACCCTTTTAGTGTTCTACTTGTCACAACATTTCATCTTGTTCTTAAGAACCTTCACAGCATCCTAAGAGAAAATATGATGATTCTTCACAATAATGAAAGAATGGCTGATATTTTCAAGGATCCACCAAATAGTCGGTACAAACTTACAGCAAAATACTTGTCTGTAGCATGAATGTGTACATACATTTTAGGATCATACTTGATTTTATCAACGGTGTTCTTTTTAAAAATGTATATTTTACCTTTAAGGTAATCAGAACTCGGGACAACCTCAAATATGTCTTCATGAACTTCTAAGCCTACTGTAGACTTAATTTTGTTCAGTTCTTTCAGACTTCGTTTCTGTAGACGTTTAAGCAGAGTAGATTTCCCAGCCCCTGCACATCCAACTATCATTGCGCGAGCTCGGTGTATTGTCTGAGTTCCTTTCTTGGCACATTCTACATATCTCCTTCTTGCAGCATAGTCCCAGTGGAAAATTTCCTTTGGTATTTTCACTAAAAAAATTAGAAATGTCAAAGCAAGTAGAATTATGGACACGCTTGAGTTTTCCAAATATGACAAGATTCCCAAGTTAGTGCATACAACGTCTGATACATTTCATATCAACACCGAGTAGTAAACGGGATTGCCCGATGTCAAATCTAGTATTAAAATGACAGTCAAATAAAGGGTATGAAACAAATAAGTCGGCATAACTTAGTGATAATTTGTAATTGCAAACACGGTCATTATAGCGACCGTAGAATTTCGCAATCGTCAACTTTTCCAATCTATGTAGTAATGTACCACTACTGTATTACCTGCTTATGGTGTGTATATCTCCCAGTTGATTCGATAAGCAGAACATGTTTGCTATGCGTATGGAGACTTTTTTAAAGCGAGGCAAACTACTAACAAAAAAGTTGATGTTGCAGGGTTCTAACGAATCTCGTTTAAAGTCAGCATTTTGCAAATTCTACGGTCGCTATAATGACTTTGGTTGCGATTACAAAGTATCACTAAGTCATATGTTGATAGATTGTTTCATGCCCTTTGTTAAACTGTCATTTTCGTACTAGATTTGACTACGGGTAATCCCGTTTACTTCATTTTGACTACGGGCTCCGGGCGGGTGTGACCGGTCAGCAGAGGATGCTTACTCCTCCAGAGCACCCGATCCTGCCTTCGGTTTTGTCGGAGGTCCGTATTGCCGTACGCTCGATTTTGTATATTTTTTTTTACTATGATTACATTTAACACAATGTTAATTTGTACGAATAAAACACGTCAATAATAAATAAAACATCGTCAATATATCGAAATGTCAAATACATTGACACACTAGAGATTTCTTCTTCTCATTAAGAAGATTTGGATGAACTCTGCCATATAAGAATGTAAACACAGGCCATATAGCAAAATAACGGGATTTGTATCCATGGGAATTCCAACAGATTGTTGGAAGATCTGATCGCCAGACACTACGAAACAGATAGGTATTAAATAAAACCATGTCTAAGTACTTTATCACATTCATCGGCAGTCAGAAAGTATGTATAGCCAAAATGTTGAGTTTATTTTATTTCTTTCATTTTTTGGAAGAAATAAAAAACCCATTTTTAAGGAAATTAAAGTTAAGAGAGAGAAATACGTGTTTAGCCTGTGGTTCTACGTTTCCACTGTAGCATTTTAAAGTAACGCTTTCCTCTGAAAATTAGCTTCAAAAGTGCTCTGAGATAAAAAAAAAACTTACAGCGCTCAAGGATACTGTTACGAATCCTGCTGTCTGAAAATGTACAGTGTGTGAGGATATCAAGCTGTAATCTGTCTATGAACAGATCGTGCATCTCATCCGGTATATACAAACATCTCTCGTCCTCCCTCTTTTTATATCCCCAAGACCGGCAGTATTCTGATATTACGTCACGTGACGCCGTTGTCAGAAAAAACTTCAAATCACTGTCCTCCAACAGGCACTCCGTAGCAAACGCGTACATGACGTCATGTCGGATGTCGTCTGATTTAAACTTGGTCAAGTCATTTTCTACACAGAAGCTTCCCTTGCTATTTTGAGGTGCAGGGATTTTCTCACAAACAGGTAGGTCTGCAAAGTATCGTTCTCTGATTGCATTGTACACCTTGATGTGAGATTCGTCCTTGACCTTGACGGTGTAGTCGTCCACCATCAGAAGACAGTACAGGAGGCAACGTTCAGCTGGAGGACGGTCGTGGTACTGACCTGGAATATTTGAAAAAATGAACTTTAAGTGATATCAGTGTAATACATCAAATACTCTACACTGGAAATGATGACAGTCGTGAAATTGACTTAGAACATTGCAAAAATAAATGTTAAATGAAGTGATTTCACTTTTTGTCAAATGAAAAGTCTCGAAACGTTATGTGTCCTTTAAATACTAAAATGTTAAGTCATTAGATTTTCAAAATATTCGTGTACTGACTACTTTCATCAAAACTTTAAACAAGCCAATCTGAAAAGAAACTTCCAAATTTGAAGTAGATATTAGTAGATATTAGTTCTATCAAAAACTTTAATCTTAGCTATTTAACTTTTGAATGATAAGTACTAGAGCTTTGATATTTCACAAGTATGTTTCTTATGATAAGACCTTTCCGTGGGTACAAACCATTTTGACCTCCTGACCTTGATTTTGAACTTAGATCTACTTTTCATAAACTTTAACATTAGCATAACTTTGAATGGCAAGAGTTAGGGCATTTCTATTTCACATGTGTATTCCTTATGACCAGTCCTTTTATCTGGTACCAAATATTTGACCTTGACCTTGAATTTTGAGCTACATTTTAAAACTTTACCATTGGCCATCAATGGTAAGGATAAACCTTTCATATTTCCCATGCATAATCCTTATGACAAGCTCTTTTCACTGGCATGTGGAATACGGGGGCATTCGTGTTTCACAAACACATTTGTTTTACCATTAAAACTCATATACCTATCCGTATTTTCAAGCTAGTAGCAATATACATAACTACTAGGCTGTAGAGACCATCAGGAACTAACAATCCACCAGCAGAGACATCAGCCCAAAGGTCATAATGTTAAACTTATACGGTTTAGATGCACCAGATGCATGTATGTTTAGGGTCATATAGTCGCTATTGTATTATATAAATTGGCGAAGTAAACAATGTGTGTTAAACGTAATCATAGTCCTAAACATATATACAAAGTCAATTGTAGGGCAACACGGACCTCCGACGAAGGCGAAGGCAGGGTCAGGTGCCATGGAGAAGTAAACATCCTCTGCTGACCGGTCACACCCACCGTGAACCCGTAGTCAAAACAAGGTAAACGGGATTACCCGTTGTCAAATCTAGTACGAAAATGACAGTCTAACAAGGAATATGAAACAAATTAGTCAACATAATCATTTAGTGATAAATTGTAATAGCAAAGAAGGTCATTATGGCGACCGTAGAATTTGCGAAATGATGATTTTAAACGAGAATCGTTATAACCCTGCAACATCAACTTTTTAGTTAATAGTAGACCTCACTTTACAAAGTCCTCATACGCAGGACATGCTCTTGCGTATCTAATCAATTGGGAGACATACACACCATAAGCAGGTGATAGTGGTACATTACTACATAAAAAAGAAAGTTGACGATGCGCAAAATGAAAGTCATCACGTTTATCATATCATTTTGTTGTCAGTCTGCCATTAGAGTCAATGTTAAGTAAAATATCCAGATACAAAGCAAGTATGTCAGATTCTGTGTTGTCCTTTATTTCGAGTTCGTCGGGATATATTATATGGACATAATGATGAAAATTCTTATTGTTATTTGATAAGACACCATCAATATAACTATCTATATGTAAGGTTGAAGGACACGGCAAGTTTTTTGTTTTTATCCTGTAACAGATTTTGAAAAAAAAAATCTGCTTCATATGAATATGTAAAGGCAAAGATAACAAACAGTGATATAAAAATAACTCTGTCAATAAAGGGGCAGAATTAGTACCCATAAGAATATTTCAAATCAAAATGAAACACACGCGCACACATGTGCATATCTGAAGATTCCTGGTTTTGTATCATAGTGTTAGGGATGAGCTATAAAAGTGAAAAATAAGAGACCCACAGGCCTCAACGGTTACCCGAGTATCATCACCCATATAAGACGTCTTATTCATTGCATTTAAAGCTCATGCAATCTATATATTGTTCACATATTATCATCTTTAAAAATATGAATTTTAGATGGAAACCTTATTGCTTTTTTAAGGTCCAGCGTACTTTACCTTTGACGTTTTAATCCCAATTAATTCAATAACAACATCTTCATCCCTCGGCTAGTCCATAGGTCTCAATATACCCCTCCCCTTGCCGATACAAAACTAATCTTACCAGGGTTATTATTTTGGTTAATTTAGAAAGTGTTTTACAGAATTTAAATAGTTTCAATGTTGTGATTTCAGTATTAATACATCAAGGGGGCCATTCTGCATTGACCAAGTGCCTTTTTGTGGAATTTGGAACTGCAAATGGGAAACGACGTACAGATTGACTTCTCGGCGGGTACTCTACTTTCACT
>CAJDSM010034416.1:67-10548 GCA_903981925.1 Ostrea lurida
CATTGTTATGTCAGTTAATTTAGCCGGGTGGTTATGAAACGGATGACACATTTTAAACATAAGATACTGAGTTTTATTGATATTTGAATTGAAAGGTCCATGTTATAACTCACTAGTACCTCCGTTTCATATAATTTCTGTCTTAAAATAGTGACTTCCCTTCATAGCGTGAGAGCCATTATGACTCATCAGGACAACCATGCTACTGAGGCTCAGAATAGAGCACACCAGAAATTAGTCATATTATGTAATTTGTACAAAGTAGTCCATTATAAGCCTCTCTCCGCATCCCGGTTTTAAGTCTTATCCAAAATCTGTCCAGTTCATACATCCACAAACTTTGAGGAGTATACCAATCTTGGGCCATACTACAAGCCCGACTCATCATCCAATTCACATTATAATCAGTTTTCTCAAAAAAAGATTATTAATTAAATATTATCTTCTCGGAGAACAAATATTACTAGTGACCGAGTGGTGTATACATACTAATAAGTTTGTATTATAATTAATATTTATATCAGAGCTTTCTATCAATAATTCTAGCTTGATCTTTATTGAGGTTTGAGATTGAGGAACATACTTGTGTAGGCTCATATTTCTTTATTTGAAAACGAACTTATTTATATACTATTAATTGAGCAAATTAATGACCGTTATCGAGCGCTCATTTAAAGGTAAATAGTGACGTGAACATTGTTGAACTCTAACTCATAACCGTTTTTTGAAAAAGGTTTTGTTCATATTATAGTTGTGCTAAAGAGAATAATCAACTCTAGAGACTCAAAAGCACATTGAGAGAAACTAACTCATAGGCATAATGTTGGGCACGGAATGCATAGAGGGACACCCCGTTATCTCTTGGAAGAGGGGGGCCACACAATGAAAAAAAAGGTCGCGGAAGGCGGACCAGTACTGTATAAAGTTCGCAGGCCCGCGGACATAATAAGGACAGTCCCTTGGAGTACCAAAAACTTGACGAGGGTCCGAAAATTGGGTTATTACTCATTTATGTCGACTGACGGTCGGGACTCAATTATAAGCCAATAGAGATTATTGGTACCTCCCCAAACATCTGGGACCCGGAAAGAATTGTGTGTAGAGATGTCCCGTGGAAGGCCCGGAACTATGAGGAGCCTAACGGTGTCGAACTGAGAGCACTGGAGACCCTCAGAGCGGCCCACTATATAGCATTAGGGAACTCCCTTTGTACTGCATTATAGATCGCAAATATCTCTTGCTAATTCCGCCCAATCTCAGAAAAAATTTCTATACTATAACGTGCTTGCTTCTCGCAAAGGAATCGAGAGAATATGGATTGGAGGCCCAGATATCCCCACGTATAGCCAAAAAGTTCTAGACCGAAGGAATAATGTGACTTGTGGCGGTTCCTAAAATTATATAGTTCACTTTGTGTAAATTCTGTGTGCACACTACCGAGTAGTGTGATCGACACTCATTGAGACCTAGGTGCCTGAAGGAGAGGTAACGCATCGCAACCTAACATCACCTGATTTTAGCAATTTCCAGCATGAAGGAGGTTCCTGGTCACACATTGGTATGCAGCGTTAATTCTTCATGTTTATAATAACATGTGGTGTGATGTATTTATATAGTCTTGAGAGAGAGTGATTCGAATCGATGCACTTGGTTAATATAATGAGGTTTATATTTGGCACGTTTATTTTCTTTCTTAGGCTGAAAACAGCGTGATAACTCACACGCCCTAATACACTGTTAGTGCAATTAAGCAAAAAACGGTCCTATTGTAATAGAATATTGGGTGAGACGTATTTCCGGAAATAGACTACGATATCACCATTGTATTTCAATTTGTATCGAGGATTCGTGTTGTATTTGACATATGAGCAGTACGATTTTGTTCATACAAACAAATTGTACTTGGCGGGAATAAGAATGCATTGGCAGCCAGTGGTCGGCTTGACCCATACGAACTTAATCGATACTAAAAGAATGTCTATCTCTTCGAGATGACGGAAGAGAAGGTGACATGTTGGAGATCGCCAGGGATGTATTCGCCAGTCGTTGCTGCCCTATTTAACACTTTTCACTTAACTGTATATAGGAGATAATTTGCTAGAAAGGTGTATATTTCTGCGATATATAAGATATGGATAATTAAGGCCCGTTCGTTGAGCCGTATCTTACTCATGTCAGAGGGGGCACTGAGGGCACGTCCTACTTGGTAGGACTGGTATCGAGTGGACGATGCAAAATGAGATTACTCATATGTTTACTTCTAAACTAAGCTATGTTTATGTAAATCTTATATGTCGCCTCAGTTTAAAACATGATGCATTTCTTATTATCTTTTTCTTGTTTATCCATGCTATGAAACTGTGCTCTTACTGTTAATTCGAGAGTATATCTTATATTCGTCCGTGACCACCCTACATAGCCGGGATTGTTAGACCAAGCATCAAAATGCACTCTTAGAAGGGTGAAATTTCTTGAATCTCCATTCACAGTGGATACATGCCTATGCACCATTCGCATCTCTTATATACGAATAGACGCTCATACGCATGGATTCTCATTTGGGGTGTCAAATACAACAAGAGTAATAGAGTAGAATAGCACATGGTGCTGCTACCAAAGGTAAAAAACACTGACTGCTAAACAAAGAAGGCTAAGTATTGTTCATACCTACTGACAGAATTTTAAAAATAAAATATAATTTATTGGCGTGTTATAGGTAAAAATAAAAGTATCCCTATTCGCATCCTGCCGGTCAAATAAGCTAATTCGCGACAAAACGTAGGATGGTTCCCTCTTGCTTCGCTGTCCCCATAACCGCTCGATGCGGTCAAACTAGTGTAAGCGCGAGAGGAGATGACTCTGTGAACATAATGGTTGTTGTCATATATTTCAATTTCAATCAATTCAATTCATATCTCACTTGGAATTTCTATCACCGGAACGGCTGTAGACGATATTGATGTTGGCGGATCTCACAACCAATTCGATTACCAAGCTTGATATCTCTATTAAATGTAGACTTGAAATTGTACAAATGTGGAATATTCAATGTCACTCACATGAAGTCGTATGATCGAGAATAATGGCTCGAAAGGGACCTTCGAGACCAACGACATAAGTTCATCATATGTTGGACTCTGACTAGAATACTCGTAGTGTGTTGGTCCTAATAAGGAAGGTATACTCTAGCAGTACTTTTATTATGGAGAAAGGTTGGCCACTTATTTCGAGAGTTAACCGCCATAACGAGAAGACAAAATCAGCCTGGAATGCAACCGTCCAAACTAATACTATGGAACTGGGCCGAGTGCGTGTGCGGTAATACTACGAAAATTTCCAAAACAGAAATACTATCATGGAACGGACCGAGGAGTCATGAATAAAAATTATCTTCGTTTTAATCCGCGTTTGTTCTCGTTGTCTTCAAAAAACTCAGATTAGTTATACAAGACGAAAAGTTTCCACAATAAAAATTGGCTAACGGAAGGAGAGGAGCGTATTGATTTTTGTTCTTTCCTGGGTTTATATTTTTTTATTATACTAGATCATGTCGCAGAGAGAATTGAATTTTCTGTAATAAAAGCGGCCATAGTTTAACGTGTGGTCCGATAACTGTGCCCAAGACGATTAAAACAGCGGTTGTAGGAATTTTCTAATATATACCTAGAGAAAATATAATGTTTATAGTAACTTTTGACCAGCCGAGAGACCATCCTCATTTTCAGGAAAGTCGCATTCCAGATCATCCCTGAAAGTTGAACAAACGTGCACAACACCGTCGCTTTGGCACTGTGCATCAAGTTCAATTATGGCCTTGTGTGATGCGTTACTTTGATCAAGGCTCACCTTTCTAAGGAATATTTTTGGATAAGTCCTGTATTGTAGTTGGCACCTGAGAGAGATAAAGGTGATAGCTAGCACACCAGAATTATTCGTCGGGCGCTCTCTGCCAACTTCCCACCGAACCTCGACTACCCAGGTCAGTACTGTTTTAGAGGACACGAGGATTTGCCAATACACAGATTTAAAGACGAGAATCTTCACTGCGGACACATTTCTAGTCTATATCAGAATATGAGAGATATGTCAGGAGAGAGGAGAGTCAGACACATTTTATTGCGTGTTCCGCGAAATGTACGGTGCTCGACCCATTACTGTATAGCACACATCTGCAAGTAAGAATTCTTTCCAAGTTGAATTGAGAGTCAATAAAGTTGAAGTTGAGAGCACATCATGTAGATACCACGCAGGGCGTGTAGAATTATGTCTATGCAGTGGCGATATAATGAGACTGGAGTGAGGAGACTAAGTGGTTAGCGTGAACCGCGGAAATTGTATCGGTTGACCAGACGTCATTGGCGGAGCACCATATTCATTATAATGTGAGCAAGCCATATTGCGGCGAGCAGTCTTGTAATTGATATATGTTTACTCTGGTGGCTTACTAGGTAACTTTAATAATTCAGTTTTGAGTTTTAATGTTATTAACAACTTTCTGGCTCTACTTTCTTCAAATCTCTTAGTTTTTAGAAAATACTGTTGAAAGTGATAGTCGTTTTAATTTTTTCCAATACGCTGTTTTGAGAGTATCTAACTTAACAGGTAAGTTTTAAGCCTATATTTCACTTTAAAGATAGTACGAGATAATGTTTATAAGTGATGCCCAATTATAATCTTTACTATATGTTGTTCTACACTGTAAATAATTATGCAGCGTCATCAATGGTATTAATGATATCATTTCATAAGGTATAATACGAACTAAATTGATGTTGATAGCTTCAACAAAGTTTCAATTTTCCAATTATAATTTATTTAGCTGACCGCTTTGGTTATAGCTAATTATATATTTCTCAACCATCCTTCAGAGAGAAAAGTTACCGAAGATGTTTGTATTTGAGGAGAAACCTTGTGTTTAATTTGAATCTCTTTAATATGGTCTCATAAAGATTTTGTACAGTCTATCAGTACTACTATTCTAATTTGGATATGTGTTTTGCTCTGCCCTATATATCTTTACATCCTGTTAGTCTCATGCGTTAGGAAATAATTCTATATCGATTATTTAAGACTTGGAGAATTTATAAATTTGTGAATTTAATATAATGGTAATTGGCGTGACTTTATTAGAAAACATATGCTCGATAATTACTAACATTACTGGCATAGTACTTGCGCAGAATGTTAATATTTTGCCCGGTATGATTATTTTACAGGAATCCGTATATTGATGAGATTCGACATCGTGAAACCTCTACTCCTACAGCCCTATTCCCAATCGTTAATCTGCGAGAAGATTACGGAAAAATTAAGCGATGCCCGTGAGTCCGTACTTTGCAAGTGCACAGCGTTATCAAGGCTAGAGAAAAGTCTTATGTCTTAGTTCTGACCCTAGTCGTCATCTGTATGTAGGAGAGACGCTTCTGATTTATGACTACGAACGTCACATGTGCGTGCGTATGTGCCCATCGCGGTCCGTTCCACAATATTTTACCCCCGATAGAGCGTTGCTTTATACTTGACCCAATAATAAATTAATCTAGGCTCGGTAGCTCGCGTCGTCTTCTTTTGATACTCGGTAACACTAAATACTAAGGTTTTTCTCATTAGCACTAAGGAAGTTACACACTGGATTATACACAAGCGGTTAATTCATAACTATAAAAGCGTTTCAAGATGACCCTCTGAGAGAACCAATTAGTTCATACCGCTTAGCCGGATCGGAACTAGCAACGCTACGATCTTGAACGCAGCCTGTAGACAAGTTATAACCGCGTAATCAAATATTCCGCTCACCTATCGATCCGCGTATCAGGATTAAAAAACAAAAGTTCGTTTTTTCAGAGCTAACAGTGAAGACACGGGAGGGGAACTGTTCTTGTAGGACTGAGTGCAGGGAGTTTTATGACTACTTCCAAAACAAACTGTCAACTTCTGTTTTTTTATAGTTTAACGACAAGACACACTGAATATACGTTAGCGGAGTTACTATCACTATAGGATAATTTAGCGAGCCACTTTGAGATCCGCGCCTAGTTATGTGAGAGTATGTGGTGCGGGAGACCCTCAGGCATGGAATGGTGGGGAGCCATGATCTCCTGGAGTGCAACTGATAGGTTCACTATATTCGAATAGGACAATGAGCAGACGGGAACATTTCTGTGAAGAGGGACATAAGGGTGCTAAGGCGGGAGTAATCACAGTAAAGGTGTCTATAATCCTTCGTCACTGATTAGTACAGATGTAAGGCGGCACATTTCAATGCTGGATAGCGAACACCTTGTCAGAGCTATCGTCGCTGCCCGCCCATTGCACCTATATGGCGTGAGTCATAAATTATTCAGATTCACGCGCAACTCGTTGAACGTTTTTGTGAAAATTAGCATTGCCATCTTGCGCTGTGCGTGGTTGTTAAGTTCATTTTATTATTCATTTGCTGCAGACAGTCATTTCCAGTATTTACGTATTGCCTTGGCGCAGCATCACCAAGAATACAATCGAACAACGAGCGGAATGCCACGATCCGGAAAATGTACATCGTGTGTACCACGAGTATTTGTACAGTTGCCATGGAACAGGGTGTAGGCTGTTTTCTACTGTATACACATTTATTAATAAAGGTGGTTAGCTTTACACTTCTTTTTGATCCACCACTTTTTAAAAGTGCAAAACCTTTAAACATATTAAATCTTCGCTAGCCAAGGGTTTTCGGTCCACTCCGCTTCCCGGAGTGGACCGAAAAAACTTT
Organism: Ostrea lurida; assembly: GCA_903981925.1. Taxonomy (NCBI): domain Eukaryota; kingdom Metazoa; phylum Mollusca; class Bivalvia; order Ostreida; family Ostreidae; genus Ostrea; species Ostrea lurida. The sequence continues at coordinate 6,816 of CAJDSM010034416.1, forward strand.
GCTAGCGAAGAGGGATATATATTATGACACTGATAATATAACAAAAATAATACCTACGTGAGAGCTTGTTCTGCGTATGATCAGTTTTTAAATCGAAGCGGCCTACTGACAGCTTGTTTGACATTCAACAGAACTTCATGTTCCGCAATGTTTAAATTCCGCATTTCGCAAATCTTTTGTTCGTTATGAAGATCTAGTTTGCCAAACCTACCATTGGGTTATTGGGACTTATGAGGTTGATCAATGTTCGTCTTATCTTCATCTTTTCACTGAATGTGTAATTTTTTGCGTGTATGAGATTCACAAACGCCCTTTTCTTATGAATTGTCCATGCATATATTGTGAGAACGGATGCCTGCCCTTCGTGAATATTTAAGTCGTTGCGTATTCTGAATTCTTTCAGCATCCTGGCTACTTACCAGAACAGGGCCTGCCCAATGATATTGCCATGGTACAACTGTCACAACCAGTAAACGTCACCGGACATTACGTCAGAACCGCCTGTCTGCCACAAGGAGATGACGTGTTTAGTGACGTAGATCGCTGTTACATCAGTGGCTGGGGATACACTCAAGGTTTAGAATTTTTAGAAATGTTAAAGAACACACAGCAATTCATGATATCGCAGCACATTTCAAATCTCCTTGTGACCAGGAACCGAAATCAAACAAATTGATGTTTCCACATTTTGTAAGCAGGAATCTGATTTAGAATAAGAATTTTTTTTTTTAATTTTTTTTTTTAAAGGACCGTGATAACAATTCTGCAACACCTGCGCGACCCATCACCCCTCTTCCATCATGTGTAAATTCAAGCTGGATGGTACCATCACACCGATAACCCACATTGCGTTGGACACGGATACTGTGCATGCCGGGTAAATGTTCTAAATAGGAATGTATGAGTCTTGCCTATAGACAGGCTAGCGTTCTGAAAAATCCTTCGATCTAGATATCTTGAACGCACTGTACGAATTTCTAAAAGCTGTTATCGCTACGTAGGGCTAGCCTAGCATGCCGTTCAGCATCGTAGGCTACCAAGCCTTACGTAGTCCAAGAGCTCTAAACGCAGTGTTTATTAGTCCTACTACCGACAAGTCGAAGGGGACTTTATTCTATATAACTAAAAAACACATTTTTTTTTCATTATTATTTAATTCATAATTAAGGTAACTCCTCGTCTGATTGTAAAAAGAAAACGATAAAAAGGATGAATGAATAAAATCTTTTAAAACATAGTATTTTGGACTCTTGAATACACTGTCCTCATTCCAGTGGGATTTAGAGGGGGGGGGGCAGGGCCCCCCCCCTATCGTGACCAAACTTATTATTATGTATTGATAATAACTATAATTACCGTCGAAAAGTACTTTAGAAGCTATAAAACCCGAGAGCTTCCGGGGGCTTCGCCCCTGGGGCCCCCACTTTGGCTTTCATGCCCAGACCTTAAGCTTATTGGCTCCTTTTCAACGAACCGGGCCCCCTCTTTCGACAAATCCCTGGATCCGCCACCTGCATCAGAATCAGAATATTAATTCTTTATAAAAATTCTCGTTATAATTCCAATTTAGTGCTGCCTAAATTTTCTAGGGGGACTCCGGCGGACCATTGGTGTGTCAACGCACGATTCCGTTTGTATTGGCAGGAGTGACGTCATGGGGGTCACCGACGTGCTCTGAATTGGGTAAACCAAATGTGTACACCAGTGCCTCAATATTTCTCTTGGATTCAGAGTGCTGCAGGCTTTGTGAATTTTATACATGTTCATAAAAGGTTCTGTTGGAAATATAATTACTCTAGCAAACAAATCGTGTGAGATTTGGTTACTGCAATACAGTACTAAAGCATTTGTGTCAGAGTAATGAATTATAATGTGCTTGTCAGATTCCCTACATGAGATATATATATGGCGGGGGCATCTCGCCAAAGTTGAGAGAGGTTATCAAAATAAATGTATTACAATTCCAGGTCCTTTCTTCCTCCCATGGTACATCAATTTTACACGCATTCAACAAATGGATGTCCGTAACGTTAATGACAGGTTTTGGGACCCGAGAGGGGGTCTCAACCTATATTTTGGGTAGCAGACGTCCCGCTGAAGATTATTCAAACCACCATAAATATATTCATATTTTGAACCATGACCTCATCATATATTTCCGTTGAAATTCCTGGCCCAATCATATATTTTAATACCGAAATTGTGGCCTATTCATGTATAGTGCCCCATTCAAGTAAAGTGTAATATTGTAATAATTATATCCCGGGATTTAGTTTATATTTCGGGAAAAATGTCCTAAATATTGTTATGATTACAAACCTAATGTAGAGAATGAACTCGTAGCAAAATAAATTCCGCTACATTAAAAATTGTCTACCATTGAATATAACAGATTTGATGAAATGGCACCCCATTGATATATTTGACTTTCAAAAAAGCGACCCATACCAGCCGGCACGTCCTGTGTATAGCAATTATATAGGAAGAGGTCCCCCGGTTTGGGAGGTTTTAATTCTTTGTAAATTAGATATTTTGAAGTGTGAGAGGTTACAACTCATATTGTTTTCTTCAGGTACTAATAGCAAATTTTAAGAAAAATTCTGTCGCACTCTTAAACCGCGGACATAATATAAACAGCGGATTGACCCCAAACTCGATCCACCATGCCGCACTCTGTCGCAGGGAAATTTTTAATGTTTTCTGAACAAATTATGCCTCAGTGGGTATTTCAATAGTTTCTTCTTTTCTTCGACCATTTAAATCTAATGACATCTACTGTGTATTATAAAGCCACAAGGGTTTTCAATTTAAACAAGCGTTCTAGAATTACTCATTCAATAACGCACTCTCTCTGCTTGGAGAGTTTTTTGTCAATATTTCGGCAATAAATGGTCCCGATTAGACAGTGGTCTATTTATTAATAATTCATCATCCAAAGAGCGATTGAAGAACTCCCTGGAAACGCAAGACTGCACCACAGGCCTACATATCTACTGGGGTTTCTTCGATAATCTTTGAAAGCACTTTTAAACATTGAAGAGTTACGCAATATCGATTGTCAGTGATCAAGATTGAGTGCAAGGATTAGGCAGATCTTTAACGTGGCACTTCTTTAACAAGGTAGGTGTGTCTTGGTCACCTGATGAGTTCAGAATGGACTTAATCTGCAACTCGTACATGTCCGTTAAATTTAAAATTCGCGAATTTTTCCTAAATTTCTTGTTATTTTGAGTTTTCGCATTGTTCTGTTAAAGGAAATGTTTAATGTTTGTTTTCGAGGAAAATTCATTCGTAAGTGTAGCTGCAGAACAAAAGTGTCTTAGTCTGAAAAAAAATAAAAAAATTACTTGGACATTGCACGAACAATTTTGTCCACCGGATGGATCGCTTGGTCCACTGAACGAATTGTCTGGTCCACTGGACGAATTGCTTGGTCCCCTGGACGGGTGACCAAAACCGACACGTGTGTTCGAACCATCCCGATAAATGTACAAAAAATATTTACAAAAGTGGTATAGATACTAGATATGTATATGTCAACTAGATAAAATACACAATTAAATGACTTGACATTTCAGTGCAATGTAGTTAGATAGACATCTACACGTAACATGCCTCGGATCAACGTAGTATCTTCCGTCCCTGGGGCTGAATCGGTGGTGAGACAATTACTCTGTGAACCTGTCGTAGCTGTATCTTGTCAGGGAACAAAACATACAAGTAAGATACATGT